>VZTO01007753.1:30422-45886 GCA_013400615.1 Syrrhaptes paradoxus
TATATATAATTGCTAAAATTATTTTTTTAAAAGAAAGTAACACAAAGCTATATTTTCCACGAATAACAGCACACAGCTCTTGTCCTGCTTATTGACTTGACTCAAAATAAATCAATAAAATAAATAAAACTTGATTCGAGTGAAACAATCAGATTTTTGCAAAGCAACAGTGATGAGACTCAGATCAAAATCTGGTCTGTTCTGATCATATCCATCTCTATGAAAGCAGTAATGAAACATTTGAGGAAATGTCACTATAAAAGTTTTCATATGTTTTTTATTTCCTGAGTAGAAATAAATGTTTCACTGATTTCTTACCTGAGAACTTTGCATTCGTTGGTGGGCTTTCCTTGCCTTTTATCTTATTGTTTTAGTTCTATTACTGAGTATGTCACCCAACTCAACTTCTTTCAGCTTTGTATGTTCTAATCTGCCTTAGAGACCACATTGGTGTTAGCAAAGTTGATGTATTCTGGAACAACACTTACTGTAGAGTACTCTCTTGTTATAGTTGAGTTCACATGACAGAGAGAAAGTATACACAAATAAATAAAAAATAAATGGTCTAGGCTTACCCAAACAACTCCTTGGAATGTTTGGTAGGAGTGCTGCATTCTTTACAGAAGGAAAGAGTAGGATTGGGAGGGAGTTTTAATTATTTTGTTGTTGTTGTTTGTTTTAACATTTCAAAAATTTAGACCTTATCAGTCTTTATTTCAGATTTATCACTTTTTAGACACTAGTGTATATTCCTCAGGAAAATAAGACAGTAATTAGATTGTGAACTGTATTATGCAAGCTTTCACAGTGCTGCTGGCTTCCATTCCCTGGCACTTGAGGTGCTGATTTTTTTCTTCATGTAAGATATGTTACTGTGTGTCACTGTTTTTTTTTTGTAGTGGGGTGTTTCAGGCATGCGCTGAGACAGGGAAGTTTGGTGTATTGTATCTATGGTCCTGGGAAGTTTTAAAGACCTGTTTGCTTCTCTAGAAATCAATTCGTTTCTGTTCAAATTACAACAATAGCAATGCTCCAGTATGTTATCTGGCAGCTAAAAAAGCCTTTTGACAGTATTCCATCATCACCCTCCTACTGCTAAATCTTTAATAGCATTTTTAATATCACCTGTCATCAGATAGTGTTCCAATGGTAATTTATCTGTACTTCTCCCCCTCGTACTTTGCTAGAAACCAGTTGAAATGTGAGATACACAGTTACTGAAAGAAACCTGTACTGCCCCAAAGGTACATTCTCAATAGGCTAAATTACCCCCAAATTAATACACAACATTAAAATGAAATTAAACTTAAAATTGAATTTTAGACAGTTGTGATAAAATTTTAAAGAGGAAATTGGTAGTTGAAAATCTGTCTTTATTTTTTAATGAAGTTTCACAGACCAGTTTTTTCCAACCTTTGCAATGCTGATTTGACATTTCCAATACCTCACTTATATGCCTTATAGATAAAACAAAAGCAAGTGAGAAACACATTTATATTCTGTAAGAGATTACAGTACATAATCTTCTCAAAATTTTAGTCTGTTCAGATGGGTTACAAGTGCTCACCCTGCATAGTCATAAAGCTGAAATGGAGGTAAAATAACTAGGGGTACCAATTTTTGTATTAGCTAAAACATAATTTGATTAATATAAAGTAAAAAAATATTTTGAGTGACAATGTGATTAGTTTTGTGAACAAAAGCTGCAGAAAACCGCCTTCTGCCTTTGAACTTTCAGTCTAGGTGTCTTCTCATGTGCCTTTAGGGCTGGGTAGCTGGACTATTTGAAACAACATAAAGAGTGAGGTTTCAGGTTTGTCTTCACTCTTTCCTCTTCCAAATTTTGAAGATGATGGGAAATTCAAGGAAAAATAATATGTTCCGTTTATTCAGCTAGATCAGTAAAATTAAGAATAGGTAATACTCTATACTTAGACCTCTATTGAGTTGAATTAGTGACATGCTTAAAAAACAAAAGCTGTCTTGGACATTACTTTGGATAGCAAAATCTGAAAAATCAAGTCTATTTCTGAAAAAAGATCTCTCTACTCTTTTTAATAAAACTGAGTGTCTTTATACCCTTTCATTGTTGGCAGAGACTAGCAAGGTATCATCAACCTTACATACTTTTTACAACAACGTAGACTTTTTCAAAAAATAAAGCCTACACGGGTGATGCGTTCCTGTGCGATCTGATCTAGGTGTTCCTGCTCCGGCAGGGGGATTGGACTAGATGATCTTTCGAGGTCCCTTCCAATCCCTAACATTCTGTGATTCTGTGATAAACAGCTATTTCATATTCAAACCAACTTGGCTGCTTTATAATTTTCATCAAAAACCTAGAAATTCCTCATCTAGGAATTACTTCATCAATACAAAATTTATATTACAGAATGTCAGCTTAGCATTTCTGACTATGGCTGTTGACCCGTGTAGGTGTCATGTTTCAATATATCTGTCTGTAGTGCAATACTCTCAATGCAATATATAACCTATTAATCATGGCTAAATCCTGGCTTTTAGTTCCTCTTGTTTAAAAGGTGACTGTCATCTCTGAAGCATCTAAGTTTAAACCTAATCCTGGTTATGTGCACAATTTCACTTTGTAATGGGAACAATTTCTCAAGGGAAAATTAGAGAAGCACGAACCTCTGTAGTATGACAATTTGGCTCTGATAAGCATCCAAAATTTAGACACTTATCTGGACCTCTCTCTGGTCTTTAAATCTTGCTACAATTTCTTAAAATACTTTCATATTTTATGTTTATCAGGGTGAACATGTCAGAATATTATTTTTTGTGTTATTTTGTTATTAGTTCTACATTTCTAGATGTAACTGGGAGATTACAAGATTCAAAAAAGATTTAATAAAGGGAGTCATCCAGCAAAGTTTTGTTCTAGAAGGACACATTTGTTTCAAGACTGGGGCTGGATTCTATAGACTACTAAAGAAAGTGTTTAACTGAGATAAATAATATTTGAGAATGCTACAATACACCTAGTTTATGACGCTACTCCTAAGGCTGACAGTAAAAAAAAAATAAAATTAATTGCTCTTGTCTTCCTGAAATGGCAGATATAAAACAGAAAGTTGGTTTAGAAAGTCTTCCAGGAAATGTACTCACTTGGTATGTTCACAGTTTCAAGTCTTGGTCAACTTATAAATGCCTTCAAAGTTTTCTGCTTTCTGTCCCAATCAAAACAGGAAGTGAAAACCATACAGAGGAGAAATACGCTTACACTTTTTGTCTTCCTTTGTATTAAACATCAGCAACAAATGGATTTTCCACGAAGAAAATACAAAATATTGAATCAGTTGTTATGCATTTGCCCAATGCTGTACAGAACTTCTCTTTTCCAGGGGCTGACTGTCCTCTGTTGCTACTCCATGACATTTTTCTTTGAGAAGTTTATTGCTCTGTAAATGCTGAGTCTGTACTAGACTGCTTTATCTGAGGTGAGATGATCAGCAAAGGTGTTGACTCGTCCTCCTTATGTATGCAGAGAAAGACCTGGGAATGGTCTTGGGTGCAGGGCCCACATGCACATCTCCTCCCTTCATGATGAAGGCATAATTACCCACTCAGCATTTTCTGTGGAGCCCTACATTTTTGTGCCATTTATTATTTTATCTACTCACTGGGTCCAAAGGGCTGGTGCAAATAAATGATTGTTTCCATTAGTTGTTTATGATTGATAGATATAAAAGTAACTTTTGGGAGAATTTAGGTCCTCTGATCTGAAGGTCTATCAATACACACAGTATTATAAAAATTCCTGGGGAATTTGGGGTTAAAGTTGTGTTTCTTCTGGGGCAAACTTAAGGATAGTCTTAATAAAGAACCTTTCAGAGTTAGGGCAGAGTAGGGGCAAATAATGGTCCTTTACATGAGACATGGCACAGTGTGTATACATCTTCATGTTCTCCTTTTGCCTTTGGTGGAATGTTGTAAGTGTTTTAAACCAGTTTTTACAGTCTTAGCAACAATAATCCACTCCAGGAGACAGCAAGTGATACATGTGGGTAGCACTGTATCTGCTCATTAGAATTCAAGCATACACTAACACAAAGTTCCTTTTTAACAGAACACTGGATAAAATCACTCTAGTGCTCCTTATTCCTTATCAAGTGTAAGTAAGGAATGTTTTATAATTCATGATCCAAAATACACACAACACATTTTTAGATTGTATTGGTGTGTTACCCTGGGCCCAGAACAGAGCTGGCTGGAATCCTGAAGGCTGTTATACTGAAAAATAAATTGTTTGGCACTTCTGCTGCAGTTTCCAGGAGGTTTGGTGTTGTTGCATATATCAGCTTTGCAAAATAAGGAAAATTATTAATTTTCATCGACGCTCTCAAAAATTAGGTTCTTCATTGAACATCTGGTTTTAGAGTATTTCCTTTCNCTGTAGCTATATGCCTTCTTGTTTTCTTTCATCCAACTGTTTTATTTATACCCTTTTGCTCCCATCTTTTATTCTCTTATGCATACCCACACTTTCTGATCTCCTGCCTTGTATTTCAGTTTCTCAGTTCTTATCCCAGCAGATTTCTTTTCAAAATACAGGCATAACTCTGAGAAAATGGCTTGGAAAGTAGGATCCCTGGGGAGAAGGCCTCAGGAAATTAAATATCTCAGTTTAAACACAACAATGAGTTGGTCACAGGATTGGGATGCATGAGTGTGCTGCTTTTGTTTTGTTTGTTTCTCGAATACCAGTTCTAATTTCCCTGTACTAAATAATCATACTTTAAACACATCCACAAGTAAAAAAAATAATTTCAAAACTGGAGTAATAGAAGAAAGATAATTGACCTTTAGGTTAATTTAAGTCGTTTTTTCACTTGATAATGCAGATTTATTTACTGGTCATTTTGGCTAAATTTCAACAAACTTTGCACACAAAAAAACCCAGTCCCAGGGTACCAAAGCAGCATATATTATCAGAAAGATTATGGATGACAGCTGGGCTGGTTGATGATAGCTGAGGAAAAACAAGTTTTGCTAGCTGGCAAGATTATTACTGAAGGGCTCACAGTGGTGATGGCAAAATCAAATACAGATTGTGCCTTTAGCTGTTGGCATTGTGATTTGCGTGACATGTGCAACCTGATGGTTCTTTTTCATTGCACCTTTTTCCTCACTCTGTATATAAAAGACAAATGTCATTTTGCTTTCCCTGCACCACAACAAATAATTGTCAGATGTTGCTTTTGTCCATTCAGTTATTGCTTGATGTAAGATATGATACAAATGGAAGAATTACATGATTTTATACAAATTTTGCTGGCTCATCTGCACTAGTTCTTAATACTTGTTAAGACTAAAACAAAGTATTCTTCACCTTATTTGCCACCACCTGTAATAAATGTTTGCAAAGCATAACTTGTTTTCCAAAATCTGATGTATGAAACTGAGTTTTATACATTCCATACTGTTTTATGCTAATGTAGAAAACTGAGTTTTAAACTATCATAGAGCTGCTAATAGCCAGATTCTGTGGTACAACGTCAGAGACTTGGACAGGACTGCACAAGCTATAAGTCAGGAAGGAATTTGACTTTTAGTGGCTTCATATTATATTGTATCAGGACAGTGTGAAAACTAGAGCTATTTCTATTAGCATAGTAATGAAGAATTTTTTCCAAAGATAGTGAATGAAATCAACACACTAATTAGACTTTATGCATAATACTTGATGGTCAACATTAGTCAGAAGAGATAGGGAAAACTTCAATTTAATGCATGCCAATATTCTTGTTTATATTGGACACAGAAAAATAACAAGATAACATAAACCACTGTGAGAGGAGTACTTCTCAGAATGAAATAATCTCATCTTTTCACTTACATTATGCAGATCTGGAAAGGAAAAACCACTATAGAGGATAATAATTCTCAGCATAGCATGGTATTCATCACATAATTCAGATAAGATCATGCAGATGATTATAGAGATAGAACATACATGTACATCAGCTGTGATAAAAATACGTTTAGGTAAAAATCATAATGTTTTGTACTTAATCCTACACACATACATGGTTTTATTGTTAGTTTGTTTGTAGTCCTTCTTCAAAAGGTAATGAAAAAACTGAAGCCCAGTGACTTTTTTCTCCAGTGCTCTAACCGTGTATTTTATGCCCTCTGGCATATCTGCTGAAATTCAGTTGCCCTGAGGTATGTCAATGAGGCTGGTGTGATCGGTGGCATTGATTTAACAGAATTTTATTTCTGGACACTTTTCTTCAGACTATCAGACCAAGAGTCCAAGAGTAAGAACATGTAGCTAGAGAACACTAATATTCTTGTAGTTTTATGTGAACCAATATAAAATATTTTCTTTGTTTTAATGTAAAGTGCTCATGTGTACAAAGAAACCTTTCACATTGTTTTGTATTAAACTGTTCATAAGAACTACTACACAGGGTTTCTGTCCTCATGGAAACAAGGTTGATTCATTCTGTTCTGTACATCTCAAATACATCTCTAGAATTAGCTAAGAGCATATTATTCCTTTCTGTAAGATATGTATGAATATTTTTACTATAATTTCTTTTCTCCTTTTATATTCCTTTTCTTACTTGCATCTTTCTTCCCCTTTATATATCTAGTACCATTAATAGTTCTTTCTCTATTTCTCATGTACTTATCATGAGTCAATTCCAGATGCAGATTTTGCATCCTGCTTGAAAAATTATTACATAATTTTGTATTCAGTTAAACGATTTTCAGATAAATCTACTGTATTTTTAACATAATAAAATTCATAAAAATAAGGTATAGAGTTCACTGTATTTGATACAGAATGAAAAAAAAGTTTCTTTCATTTATATGAAGTAGCCAGGAGAGGGTGAAAAGGAAACATTCTTATAACAGCAAAATTTTCTCTGATTATGCAGCTGTAGAAAGAAAAGGTAATTGACATTTACTCACTCTCATATAGAGACAAAATGACTACTTTCATCATATCTCTTTTGCACAGTGTTTAAACTATAAGTGGAAATAGCTTTTGACAGATTTCAAGTAACTCAGCAAATATATTAATAGTAATTTATGTGAATAATGTATAACATAATTTATGCCAAGATTGCTGAAATTTTATCAGATCATCACTCTCTAAAAGTGCAGAATAATGTACTGACCTCCGCAAGTAAAAAACTTTTAATATAGCTTATCTGGCACTTTAGTTTCTCATTATGAAATAAGCAGCTGCACTTACCAAAGGGGCTAATATATTGTCATTCTACTTTTTTCAGCCCTTAAGTAGAAATGGTTACAAAACACAGCCTTGGATGTAAACAGTCTCACATTGTTCATAATTCTGTTATGTAAACAGACTTTCACCTGTATAAGCAGATAAAAACAACACCAAGTACTTTCACATTATTTCAGTCTAAGTGTTGTACCTGCAGTGTGCTCCTTAGTGGAGGTGAATTGACTGAAATACATAAATATTTTTATATTTTTCTGTGCTCTTTATGGTTGTCTAAGATTTCCATAGCAGAGTCAACATCTCCACAGAGGTGTCACAGCTACAGAAAATCACTTTATGTATGTAATATTATATTTTATCAAATACTTAAAAGTTGGTGGAACATTTAGAAACCTCTTTTTATTCCAAAATGCAAAACAATCCAATTTCTCAGGAAAATAATTTTTCATGATTTTCTACCTTTTTCATGTATATGCAAAATGAATTCTGTTCCCATTGAATTCCCCTTTCAACACCTTAACACTATGTTTCAATGACAATGTATCAAGATTTGCATTTCATAGTTTTTATGCTATGAGAAATAGTGAATAACCATTCCTATTCATTTTATCCATGATTTTATGATTCCAGAGACCTCTATCATATTCAGTCTTTTTTTTTTTTTTATTCCTTTGTGAAACTGAAGAGCACACAAAAGGTTTAGTCTCTTCTTGCTCAGAAGCCACTCTACAGTTCTGATAGTCTTAATTGCCCTGCACAGATTATACCTGGCGAATTCTGTCCCGGGGCTCAGGTGAGCACTACTGCCTTTGCACCCAGTGGGCAAGCTGACACATTGTCTTCACTGTAATCACAAAGCTTCTACATATCTGCATCCTTGATAAGAGAATCCCATTTCTATGGCTTGCTTATTGGACAGGTTTCTATCTGCAGTGGGGTAGTTTTGACACCAAAACTTACAAGATCGTGATTTGAGAGACAGAAAGAAAAGAGTAGTAGAGAAATTGTCTCAGCACTGGTATGAATTCCACTTTTATTTTATTTTATTTTATTTTTACTTATATGGACTGTTTACTTGGAGCTAAGACTGACCTATGACTTATTTCTACAGCTGGTGTAGGATCTTGATTTTTGTCTAGGTTACACGATCTGGTCTTAAGAGACAAAGAAATGCAAATAAGTAACATACCTTTTTCTTCTCTATAGAACCTTTTTTTAATACACTTATTGCAAATACTTAGAAAAACTGTGTTTGTAACAATATTTGTTGTCCCTTCTGTTAGAGGTATTGTGTGAGATGTGTCCCTTAAATTCAGGTCAATGCAGATTTAGGTTAGATTGTGAAAAGTGATCCCTAATTAAAATATGCAGATTCCACCAGGGACCAGTGTGTTCTGTGAACACAAAATATAATGTTTGAACAGAGATGACTGCAATCTCAAAAGACTTTTCATTGACTTTTCTCCTGCAGACTTCCATCCTTTCCCCTTCTCCAGCCTCACAGTAGTAGCTGAGCTAATAAATTAAAAACCTAGGGCGTGGGGTAAGAGATTGTTTGTTTCACTTCAAAATGTAGTCACTTTACAGAACAAAATCAAAACAAAACAATAAGGCACAGTGAGATTGTGATTCCTTAAAACAAATATAAACGTTTTACAACCCCAGTGAAGTTCCAAACATCAATTTTCACTTCTGTTTGCACAAAAGTGAGCCCTTCCTCAACATCTGTAATAACTAGGCCAGACCTATACTTTGTAGGAATAAAATCACGTGCCACGTGAGTCAGGATGATCTCATTGTGGATCAAAGCCATCTTTTAATGTGGCAGAGAGCACTGGAACAGTTCTCACAGCATGTGCTGCCAGTATCTCTAAAACAATTTCAATCAACTTCACCACTTCAGAAAAGAGCTGACATTAATTTGGCTGAATAAACAGAGATATTTCTGAATGGACTTCAGTGTGCTTTCTGTAATATGACAGTCAGCTTGAAGCTAAGTAATCAGTCGATTGTGGCTGAAATTGGAACTATAGACTAAAACATGTCATGAACATACATTTTTCTTATGTTTGGTGGTGTTATGAATGTTTCTCAATATTTTCAATTAAATTGCAGTCTCTCAACATCTGGATTGATTATTGGGCACTGTGAAATCAAAAATTTTGACGTAGATTTATATAACATGTTTCTTTACTGAACTTGAATATCTCGAAATGATTCTATCACCTGTCCCTGTTTGCAATATTAATTTCTCTTTCTTTTTTTTTTTTNCACAGAATAGATGCAAGTTTTAATATGATTAATAGATGTCACAAAGCAGCATTTTCATAAAAGATTGGACTTCCAGTGACGAAGCTTGCCCTTGAAACATTGCTGTATAAATCATTCGAAAAGTTAAACTGTTCCATTTGAACCACCATGCTATAAAGGAAGCATTTTGGTCTCTTGCTGTCACAACAAATGTTTGTTGTCCTTTCTGCAAGATAATTCTCTGAAACTGAAACAAGTCTTCTTGAACAAAACATTCAAACTTGTTGGAGACAAAATGCTGGTGTTTGTAGACTTACTAGACACATTCTTTGCATCTTGGAATATAATAGGATTTTCATGTTAATTTTTCATTTTATGAATAATTAAGAGTCCTTTAGAAAATTATTACCTCTAAAATAACAACATAAAATATATATACTGAACAGTAATATATCCTGTTACATTCAGTTTACTATATCCCTACCCTACTAGTGGAATTTTCATTGTTTCTTCAAGAGTGCTGTTTATTCACAACTCAAAATCTTTTACTACACATTTAATTGTTGGCTCTAATAGCTCTAGCTTATTGTACACTCCTCATGAGCTCTTCATCAAGTTCTGCATTGTCATCCACTTACCACAGACATAAAATACAGTTGCTGATGTTTTTGAAGTTTTTTGTCCAGTTGACCACAACTTCTGGAAAGTGGTTTAAATTTTTTCAGAATTACATCTGCAGTTTTAAGAGCCATTTTTCCTATGATATCATTTTAGAAAATCTCACTCCTGAATTTGCCATTTTTCCAGCCACTTTGAAATATCAGGATCAAATTCTGCCAGGAAGCCAAGTTATTGAATAAAGCAACTGTCATCCTCTGTGCTTAACAATCTGTCTTCAGCTCATTTGGCTTAGTGGTATCACAGAGGAGTTCTTGTCTGGCAACAGAATATATGTTACCGTTTTCACGAAGACTCTTCTGTTTGTTCTTTTTTCTAAGAATATTGAAAACATTTTTGTCTCGAACATTTCCTGTGCTAATTTGAAGAACAGGAACAGCTCACAGTGACATTAGCAAGCTCTACATTATTCAAATTTTTTTCAAGATCTTTTTTAAAGAACAAGGCAGGACACTCTAAGTCATTCCCAGAGAGCTTGACACAGCTGTGATCACTGAGCTACCCCCATAAGACATGGGCATTCTGACAGGCAAATTGTCACTAAGAAGGCCAGTTCTCTTCTTATCTAACTCTGTGCTTAAAACACTCCATCCCTTGAAATTCACAACTCAACATGGCTGTGAACACTTTCAGAAATGTAAAGTGTGTGGGCTTTCCACTCTGTTTATTTAGTTCAAGAATCTAAAATTCAAGACAGCAACAGCCCATGGTCAGTATGGGTTTCCTGGAAGAAGACCTAAAGTAAAAAGAAAACTCAACTAACGTTACCAGAATAAGCTGCACAGGCTGAAGCAGTCAGAAAGCAGTCCTGTCATGTCAGGACACCTCCTTCCTATTCATCCTGCACTGAGCTTCCAAGGATGGCATTATGAGGTGTGTTACCTGAGGAGAAAACAAAAGGTAATCTTGAGTCCTCCCCTGCAATGTGGTTGGGTGCTGTGTTGTTCTTAATGTTTTGTTTTTTCATGGCTCATACATTATCAAAAGGATTGTCTGGCACCGGTTAGGTTTTATGATCAAAGAATTCACTCGACATTTGCCTCCTGGCTGCCTATCATGTTCCAGGATGTTTCAGTGGAGTTCAGCCAAATGTTACCGGTTTTCAACCTGTTCCCTCTCTCCCTGCAAAAATCAATGTAGGTCTTAAAGAAAAATTATCAATGTTTTGCCTTGCAGCTGAAGTTCCACATTCTGTATAATGATGGCAAACAAAAAGGTTGCTGGAAGAGAGACTCAGTTTCAAATATTTCTGTAGAGAGGAATAAGCTAAATCAATTGTATATAATTTATTCCTTATACCTACACTCTACAGAATCTCAGCCTTCTAAAATGCTGGTCTCATATATGCATCACTTGTGGATTTTCTTACGTATTCTCCAGGCTGGTACCTGTTAGGGGAAAATATATTGTGCCTGCTCCAACAGGCTGAGTGAGGCAAGACTGCCACAGCTCCACGCCTCCAGTCCCACCAGCAGTGAGGCTGAGCACATATTCCCAGTAGGCACACGCACACAGAGCACACATACACACAAACATATGTGGCCATCCATACAGATCAAGAGACAGACACACAGGGCACTCACATGAACAGAGACAGTATCAGTGGCCTCATTCTCCCCCTTCCTGGGGATGAGGGAGAGAATTAAAAGGGTAAAGGGAAAATAGACTTGGGGATGGAGATAAGAACAATTTAGTAACTGAAATACAATAAAATTAAAAATAATATTAATATATACAAACACTCAAATGAGTGATACACAGTGATACTGCTCAGCACCCAATGACCAAGGCTCAGCCTGTTCTCAGCTAACGATCCCAGGGCAGAGAGAGTCCCAAAACTGCAATTCCAGAAAAAAAAGAAGAGCCTGAGTGTCTGAGAGAGAGAGCCAACCAAGAGAGCAATCTTCTGGACAGCTCCTCTTAATATCCTGAGCTTGACATGCATGATATAAAATATACCATTGGACAACTTGGGTCACAATACTAAAAGCAAGGTTGAATCCAAAACAAGTAATTGTGGGCTATGCTCCATCCTAGCTTCTTGTGCACCTGCATACTACAAAGCATAGGCAGTTGAAAAGTCTGTGATTGTTTTAGCAGCAACTATAAACATCAATATGTCATCAACCTTCTTCTTAGCACAAATCCAAAACGTAGCTTCACACTAGTTACTATGAAGAAAGTTAATTCTGTCCCAGACGAAACCAGGACAACCCCACTCCAGTTTTCAGTACAGACCTCTCACTCACAGTCACATTCACACTCACACACACACCCCCAAAGCTGCCTAGGACTTCCCTGGTCTCTCGTAGTTGATTCCTTTGCTGCAGGAGAACTCACCAGAAATGTAAGTTTATTCAGTGCCAAGTGTGGTTCCTAGAAGTTTTCTTAGGGTCACAAATTTTCCCCAGTGACTGCATATGCAATATATATACTTTAAGATTTATATACTTTCCTTAGATTGTTTTCATGGGTCCAGTTGTATATTTTCATTTCTTTCTTTTGTAAATCCTACTACATTCATCAAAAACTTTGTGCTTGAAGATACCTTTAGAAATGTGTTTATAGTTGTATAAATCACTTCTGATAACATAATTCTGTCTAGATCACCAAAGTACCTTAAAACATTTTGGCAAAGGTCTTCAGAACAGTCTAAACAAGTCAGTCACAGTGTCTGATAAAATCCTAACAGCTTTTATATGTTAAAGCTGAGGTTTGTATTTCATTTATCCACTTCTGTGGTGGCTCCTTATCTGACCCTATTGCCATCACATTGTTTACAAGTTCTGATGCCATTGTACAAGCACATTTTTATCCATGAACGACTTGTGGAAGCAGCATAGAAACATACAATGCGTTTTGATTTATTTTTCTTTAAATGTGAGTGTCCCCTCTGGGAGCTGCAAACAGGCATTGCAGTGTTACTGTATCACTGTATTTGCAGAGCAAGTTACCTGGAAGCCAATTGCTCTAAGTAAACATTGTTCTGTAGAAAAGAACAGGAAGGAAAAAAAAAAAAAAAAAAAAAGGTGACATTCTGCTATAGTAACCTGAAGGTAAAATAGCTTGCTTTTTTTTTTTTTTTTGTATAAACCTTCTTGATAACACCAAAAATGTGAAAGCTTGAATGCCATGCTACAGATTCTATTTTTGATAGGTAAGACATTCCACTTTTGGCAGTGAGGTTTCAGTGAAAGAACACTAAGGCTTTGATTTGGACCCCTGCTTTTCTCTACAACTTTAATCTGTGCACGCTGTAAGAATTTCTTTCATATTTGTAGCAGTGGTCCTGGGATTGATGTCACTGCCCATTATTATAGAGGGGAACATTTGATACTGAAGGTTCCCAGAGTTCCCATGAGCTTTCTATAGTACGTCTGCTCTCCTGACACTTGATGTCCCTTAAGCATGATATAGTCTGATAACACATCAGGTGCTTTTTGGGGGAATAAAGAATTTTGTTGTCTCTGCTTCTCCATTAGATTGTCACTACCTATGTTCACAGTGCTTGATTTAGCCACCCCCTTTGTAATTAAATATAGCTATATAAAAAGTAGAAATGAAGGATCAGCATAATGTCATAGACAGGTAAATACATCCTGCTATAAAATGCTGAGTGCAGATAGATTGAAAGACAACTGATTAAAATATGCTTTTCTGAATACTGCATCCACTTGTGTGTGTCTGACCCCTTTTCTGTTGATGGCTCAGGGCACATCACTTCAGGTGCAGACATAGATCAGACCCTATATTCCACCTATCTGTAATTCTTTCTGCCTTGGTGGCAAGCACCAGATGTTTCTGAGGAGATGTTAAGCAGGCTACCCACAGAGGCTGTTTCTTTTTAATTCCAGATGCTGAGTGCTTGGTTTTTGCTCTGAAACAGAAGGAACTGTCACTTGGGCATCCCAATATCTAGCTTTGCCACAGCTTTCAGGAGCCTTGAAGGTTTTGAACAGCTGACTGATCTGTCCCAAAAGATGCCAGACAGAAGCTTGGGTCTTGGCTAGCATTGAGAAATGTATAAAGGCTATTTAAAGTAAAGTCACTATTGCAAAAAGTGTGACAATAAGCTGAGTTTGTCCAAATATTGAGGAAACTCACAGAAATTAAATTGGACAGGGTGATAAACTCAGATGAGATTTATTGGTAACAAACTGATAATGAGCTGATGACGAATTTAAACTTATCTCTACTTTAACAGAAATTGTTTTGAGACTGATAACACTAACAATCCACAGGTTAGAAAAGACACTTAGGAAATTAATGTTACAAGACTGCCTTAGGAATTCTTAAACTTTTTTTACGGTCGATGATCCAAAATGAACAATCACTCACCTAACAAAAGGAGGGCTCTCAACCTCAAGAAATTCAAGGATTTTTCTCATGTGGTGGCCCATCCAAAGGGGAAAGTCACCAGCTGCAGACCGGTTGCTCCAAGGGCTGACTCAAACTTGCCCTCCAGCAGGACCCTGTTTATACCCTAGTCAAATCTGATCTGTGGTCAAATAAGGTCATGTTGACCCTCATTGGCCAGAGACCCCATCTTCCAGCAACTGCATACCTGACACCCTCACAGTAAGGGTGAGAAAATAAACAAAGAAAACAAAGGGTGGGAAAAAGAGTCAGCAGTTGCATGGTCCTAGAGGACACGGTTTCCATGGTCCCAGAGGACACGGTTTTTGTCAGGGTGGGTGCATCTGCCACATGAATCCAAAAAGAAAACAAAAGGACCATAAGTTTGCTTATGAAATTATAACCGGAATAGCTAAGAGTATTGCAGATAAGTTCAAAATTATGAGCCTATGTGACACTGTTCCTTCTAATATCTCAAATGCTGTAAGACAGAAGAGGGGTAGGTAACATCTGTCCCAATCTTTGCAGACAAGGAAAAAGCTCAAGAGAAATTCCGCAGTGTACCTAAAACTGCAAATCCCCAAAGAGCAAAAGGAAATAGATCTACGGTTCCTAATAAAGTTGAAACTTTATTGATTTTGTATTAAAAATTTCTGTGACTTTCTATATTGTTTTATAACTCAAGTGCAGACCCATGCCTAGTAAAGTTTTCTGTGTTCATAGTAACACACCATGAGAGATATCATGCCCCATACCCCTGTAGCCCCGGAGAAAGTCAGGACAAAGGAGGAGTTTGCTCTGGTAGATGAAGACTGGGTTAAGGAGAGGTTAAGTAATCTGGACACCCATAAATCCATGGGTCCTGATGGGATGCACCCGCGGGTGCTGAGGGAGATGGCGGAAGTCATTGCTAGACCACTCTCCATCATCTTTGGCAAGTCATGGGAATCAGGGGAGG
>VZTO01007755.1:2665-46132 GCA_013400615.1 Syrrhaptes paradoxus
AGTAATTTTTTTTAATGTTTTTCCTCAGTAGATTTAATTTAGTTTTGACTTTTGTGTAAAGGATTCTATCTCTTTTTTTTTTTAATCTTTCTCTCGTTTTCCTTTTTTTCATTATTAAAAAAGAAAAAAATTCAAATTACTCTTCAAGTTTTTTGGCATTTAACATAGCTAGGTCAAGAGAACAGTGTAAGATTTTTAGAGTTGCCAGTACAGGAGACTGAGTTCCAAGGACCTGAGATGTGCTGCACATCCCTCACACCAAGCCCTTCAAGAAAGCAATAGTCTTGAATGTTGATTATCTTTTTATTTATTTCAAGTCTCTGACTTCATGTTCAGATAGTAGAAATGTCAGGAATACTTTTTTTCCAAGGATATCTGAAAATAGAAAGTTTTCAACTGACTCTCTGTTCCATCTGTACTCACCCAGAATCCTGACTGTCCAGCTCTTTCCCAGCTCTGCCAATTTTGCTTATGCCTGTATTTTTCATGTTGTTTCACATCATCACAGCTGTGCAGGACCTCAAACCTACAAGAAGATGAATTCACATGAAAAACTCACTCTTAATTCCTTGTGTTTAGATCTTTCAAGCCTTTCAGATATTCCTCAATTAACACCTTTCCACTTAGCCCATTTTCCTTGTTTATTTGTTCATTTTGTTGTTGGTTTTGTTATTAATGAGATATTGGCAATCTCTGTGATGTCTCTTATGCTTCAAGCTTTTTTTCATCTCCTGACAAGCATTGCCAAACATAAAACAGGAACAATGAACAAAGTCATTGTGAGAGTGAAACTAGAAAGATCTATGAAATGGTAAAGTCCAGAATTAACATCAATGATAAAAGATTAACATGATCCTGCTGTTGTGAGGACCTCATTTTCACCATGATCCTAATCAGAACAAAGGTGACAAAGGGCAGGAAAGTTTAACAAATTTAGAGTGTGATGTGAAAATGAGATGCCCCTGGTCCACCCTAAGTTGTTAGGGGCTTCATGATGTTTAAGATCGAGGAACAGTTAAAATTCAGATTATTCAAATGCTTCAAAACGAACTGATATCATTCCACTCTATGGATAGAAAGGTAAATTTACTGGTGTTAGTATCTGAGGCATATCTCCTTCTCACCTGGAAGCTCAGGTTTTTGAAAAGATGTTGTAGTATTACTTGATTTTACTATTTTAATGACAGAAAATAATGATCTTAGTATAATTGTCAATCTTTTATTCGGAAATGTATCTTTGCCCTTCTGGAAAATATTTTGGATATTTAGCATTACTGAAGGTGGCCGGAGTTTTACAAAGGGTGGTTCTCCCCCTTATCTCCCAGAGGCTTCCAGCCTTAATTGATTACCCTTTATTACCCTCTATGCATTGATTAGAAGACATAGGAGACTCACTAAGAGTAGATGTCTAGTTCTTACACAGATGAGGCTGAATATCATTGATTTTATACACGTTACCATATGTCAGTACCTGTGAAAATTTATGCCTCCTTCCCACGTGTGGTCTTTATTTTTACCAAAGAGGGAAAGTACCAGTAGGTACTTTTTAAAGAACATGCAATGGTACTTCTTTCAGCCAGGGCCAGTGCCAATCTTAAATAGTAAAAAATAACTTGAAAATACAAAGAGAGTGCAGAGGATATCACCTGCTAGTGTTGCGAAAGGAGCATTTTCCTGCATTGTTTTCTCTTGGACTTTCTGGTAGCGTAGAGAATGCGGTCATTCATTCTGAGAGATTCGTTCCGGAAGCAGACTTAGCCAATCAGGAAATGAGAGTCCCTAGCATGCGACGTCTCTAGTGAATCACAGAAGAGGGTGAAACAAAGCAAAAGGGGATTTATTAAAGATAAAATTTAATTAAAAGTACAGAATATGAAATGTAATAAATATTAAAATAAAGAAATGCCTTCTGGGGCAGGTAGTGACATGAACATGGGATTAATTTTAATAAGGTGAATAACCCTTCACTAATATGAGGGTTGGGGTCAGAATCTAGCCTAAGCATTTGAATATTTTCCTTAGTTCAGATTATTCTTTTCATAGATATAAAACAGTCTGCTTTTTTCTGTCCTAGCTGCTCATAATTTTGAAAATTGTTTGGTGAACAAAAAGAAAAAAAGAAAGTTACAAGTTTGCATTTTATGAGGGGGGAGAAAAGCCTTTTCAGTTCTAATTAAGTTCTTCAAGTTTCACTTGAGAAGACATTGGTGTACCAGAAGACAAAAAAAAAAAAAAAAAAGATAACTCACGTTCATGTACAAAAGTGGATAAGTAAAACTAAAATGCAAGGCATATTATGCAGATTTTTGTAAATGACAGTTACAGATTTACATAAAATTAAAATAACCTTTAAAATTAGGACAGCTAGGTCACTCTAATGTGATCTGAATTACTGAGCTAATGATATTCTTATCCCTCCATGTCCTCTAGGCAGTGCCATTGAAAACCTAAACCTGTGAAAGAAAAGTTAAGTCAGAAGAGCTACCATGGGTAAACCACTCCATACTTCTCTATTAGTGCTACATCTGAAGAGAAAATACAGTTTTTAAGTAGATAATTTAAAGACAGAAATATCTAGAGCCAAAAAATAAACAAACCAGCCATTATTTCATATTACTCTTCCCTCTGCATTCTGGACCAGTGCTTTTTTATGCAGAGGTGCATATTCTTAATATATGATAAAGGCAGGACTGCAAAGTCATCAGTTAGACAGCAGTAATGAAATTAGCAAGTAATACTTAATTGATTTCCTGAAAAGTATATTCAAGATCCAGCTGCATAAAAGGTACTTTTATGCTATACTACTAGTAAAAACAAACCCAAAAATGGATTAAGTGGCCAGCTGGGGATACTGACCGCATAATTGAAGACCTGAGTGGTAAACAAACATTTTAATTATCTCAAGGAAAAGAGTGTCCAGGGGGAGATGGGAGGATTGACCAGAATACATAGTATTCCGGCAGTCTTCTAAGGATCCAATCATTGCTTGAGACTATAAATCAGAGCAATCTTAAAGAATATAAAATCACTCATGTATTGCATTTCAGACTTTCATGTGGATGCCAGAATCCAGGCTACTAGTTTTTTAAACACCCAGGTATGCAGACTTCCCTACTTTCAGGGCAGGAATTTTAAATCTGTAGTATGACTGTATCTCTTTCCTTTGTGAATTCTGTGTGTAGGAAGCTGATTTCACAGCCTTTTAATGATAAAACGGTGACACATTTTTTGTAAGGTTTATATGTGTTTACTAGATAAGATTTGTATAACTTTATTATTAGGCAAATTATAAGTAGTTGTCTAGGAGCATCTCTTGCTATTAGAGAACACTTCCAACCTGTAAGCATCTCTAGGTGTATATTTCTTAAGAAATTTGAGTCAAACACCTTAAACATACGGCACAGTTTGTAGTGGAGTGATACAGGGCTCCACTATAGGACTCTAGGATAAATGCTTCCCAATATTTTGAGCAGTGATTTGGAAATAAGCACAGAATCACTGCTGGTAAAATTTATGGCTGATGCAAGGCTTGGTTGAGTGGTAAATAATTATAATCAGGCCTTGCATTCATCTGGAATGATCCGGATTACAATAGTTATATTTATTTGACTTCTGTTGGTTTTGGCTCTGCTCTAAGGCAGCCAGACATGTGCTAGTTCTGATTCAAAAGACATGCAGATGCAGGCAGCCTAACAAGTGTGTTTGAACTCTCAGCAGCGTTCGTCGCTTATTGAGCACACCGTCCTGTGGCTGCGGCTGCACTTGCTTCCGCTTTGCTACTGTCTGGGTTTGGAGTATTAGTAGAAAGTGTTTGCATCTTCCTTAAACATCCCTTCACCCTTGATACTCTGGGCTTATTCCAGCAGAATGAGTTTTAAAAGAAGAAAATGCCATGTTTTTCATCTAATGAAAAGGAATTGGAGTCCTACCTATAGCACCGGGGACTGTTATGGGGATTATATTGGATAAACAAACTTAGGTTTTGAAAAATGCAATTAAAATAAAGCTGTCTTGCAGTCTTCTAAACTCAGAAATAATGGACAGGAGCAGTTAGGTGGTGTTAATCCTTCTTGGTGGCACTGACGATACCAATGCTTAAATGCTATATCCCGATCTCATGTCCACGTTAAAAAAGAATAACTGAAAAATTATGAAAATGAGAAGAGCTATCACAAATATTGGACAAAACTTTTACAGTGAGAAAAAAAGAGATCTCGGTCATTTTAGTACATTCTGTGACCAGAAAATACATTAAAAAAAACCTGTTCTTCATTTCCATTTTGACTGAGCGGTACAATTACCAAAGTTCAGTCACCTTGGACATTTCATGCTACATCTCTGTGCTACGGTTACCTTATTTCCTTACCTTACTTCGTTATCTTATGATACCCTTCTTCATACGATATACTGTGAAGACTTTAAGTGAAAGGTGAAATATGAAATTCTTTAAATCAGGAGAAAGGCTGAAAAGCTGAAGGGTAAATCTGCCATTCAAAGGGAACTTGACAAGCTGGAAAAGCCTCATGAAGCTCAATAAAGGAAAATGCAGAGCCTCTTACGCCCCCTTCAAAAACAACAATGGTAATTTACAGTGTGAAAGGAAGTTATTGTCTTCTCATTTTATTGGTTTCTGATCTCATAAAAATAAAACTGAAAATAATGTATTTCTTCTATGATTAGATCTAAAATGCCAAGAGACTACACAGTAGGTTGCTCTTTCTCAACTATAAATTTTATCACTGCTACTTCTTGAGTTCTCTACTAAAAATGGAGAGCTTGTGAAATACTTCAGCCTGTCTGGCTTCTGACAGGTCTTCCTACAAAAACCCGAGTTATCGAAGAATACTCTGTAGCTGTCATGGCTAACTATCACTCCACAAACCCGCCTTCTGAAGAAAAATCCTTTGGGAATCACAGAATAACAGCAACATTAGCCAAAACGTCTACCTCCCTGTAGAAGAGGACACAAGTAGAATATATTTTTGTGTCATAACTTTGAATTTTCAAAGAATGCTGCCTCCAATTTTATATGAATGGCCAGACTGCTGCAACCATTAGAATGTGTCCATACATTTTTTTTCAGGAAAACATAGGTGAGATCAGACACTGGTCCGAAAAAAAGAGCACAGCAGACTCTTACTGCTAATTTATTTAGTAGCTATCAGTAATTACATAAATTGAGCATATGGCTGTTTTAATCTACTGCTAATAGTAATAATAATATTGATTATGATGATGAATACTGTGAATACTGTTATACTCTACCGTCACACTAGGTATGCTCTATGGTTTGGACACCTTCACTGGGGAAAACCCAGGTTACACAAGGAAATATTGAATTTGTGTCAAGAAAACTGCTTACACAGCAATACACTTATTGACTTAATAAAAAATGCAAAATGACTGTGCTTTAAAATACTTAGAAGATCATTAGCCTTAGTATCTCTCTTCTGACATATTAACCTTTCTACAACTATGACAATATATAAATGTCGGGGTCAGTTTTTCTGTCTTTCTGGATTTTACTAAATATTTCAAGAAGCAGTTATATTGGGATTGCTGGATATGATTTTAACACTATTAAGATTTCAGGTTTTGTTCCAATATTTCTAAATTGCTGGAACTTTAGGAATTAAATGTACTTTTCTTCCTGGTTTCTCTTCAGTTTTCTCCATCTGTTTTTTTAAGTGCTCCAACTTCCATTAGGCTAAAGATTTTAAAGTACAGTCTGCTTTTCTAGAGTTTCTGATGTAAAGTTTCTCCAGAGTCACGTTAACAAATTACATATATATAATGTGCTTTCAAAACACATAAATCTGGCATTCCTTGAGAGTTTCCTTGCCAGTACATTAATTAGGAAAATGTTCCTTATGATTATCTATTTAAATTACGAGTGTTAAATTAGCTATTATTGCTGAATTAAGGATTGAATTCTCATATCAGTATATATCGGGTCCAGCCTCTCACCCATCTTAGCCAAGTTTGTTCAGATGAAAAGCACAGTGAGAGGTTGTCCTTGGATTCTGGCAATGCCTGATGCCAGCTGATCTAATGCTTAAAGGCCAGAGAAACCCAAAGGTTGTTCTTCTCATTTTAGTTGCCAACAGCAGATTGAGATTGTCCAGGCAGACCTATTGGCTTTCCGGAGAAGGGTTTTCCTTTTTTAAATGCTATTATGAAAGTTCTGTGCCATCAAGCTTTCTCCAAAAATACTTTTGCTGCAGAGCTATTGTGCTGAAAACGCCTTTGTTCTGAGGGGGGTTAAGCAAAGTAGGTTTACTCTGCTATTAAATCCACTGACTTCTCCACTAAAATAGTATTCCCTGTTTTTAAGAGTTGCCTCCAAGTCTACTGAAATAAATATTTGGATGCATATCTTTTGTTTATCTGGAATTACAACTGAGTAGATCCATAGGCAAGATAATCTGTCTCTCTAAGGTCCTGAACTAACAAAAATTCCACCACAAGTATTTCTGAAAACATTTTAAAATGCAGTAAAGAAACAGAGATACTGGAAAGTTAAGCAACCTTCTGGTTCTCATGTTCAAAACCAATTGTGTTTTGTATACAGTGGAGTGAAGTAAGAGCCAATTCTACAGAACAAAGACAAAAGGTTTCATTTTGCAAACCATGCTAAAGAACATATACTACGATCATATTCTCTTGAGCTTCCAAATTCCCAGCCTACGATTTTACTGCCTGTAACATTAAGCAATCATTGAAGGGATTCCTGACTTCTGTCCAGTCCTACAGTGCACCAGACCGTGGACCTAAACTGTCAGTTCATAGTTGTCCATTTATCATTTCTGCTTTTGTCAAATTTATGGTTTAGATGTGATTAAGAAATAAAGTTAAAAAACAACAAAAAATGGGCTGGCATTGTAACACTTCTTCCCAAGATGAAACCAAATACTGCAAAATAACACTCAAAAAGAAACAGACGTTTGAGTCTGTGCTTTGTACTTTTATGAATTTAGAGAACCAAAGCTGCTTAAGTTAAAAAAAAAAAAAAAAAAAAAAGAAAATGAATTTGTGTATACTTACCCAAGCTGATTAATATGCAGGTAGTGAATGCATCACGGAATGATTTTTTTGTCCTAGCACCATCAGGAAACAGCAAGAGCCTTTCATTTCCTGGTAGGAAAATAAAATTAGTTCCACACAATAGTGACTTTTCACTAGCTTAACCTCCCCTGAACCCCTAGGTGTAATTATTTAGCAAAGGTGATAAATAAGAACAGTATCTAATACAATGAGGTCTGTACACATCATTTTCCATGAAGAACTTGCTTGTGGTGCTCTGTATTCCCATGGTGGGAATATAACAGCTGCATAAATTGAACATAAGTTCTCAGTTGCAGTTTCTTCAGCAAGTGTAAGGGATGAGCATCTTTGAAGTACTTGGAGAACTGAAAGAGCTGTATAGTCAATGACTTCTGTCTTAAGTTGCACGTGATGAATGAAAAAATAATAAAACAATAGATATATCTGGTGTTTGAATTCAGAATCCACCACTTCACAGGTTTACAGTCATTATTTGATCTATATAATTATACTGAACATTTTAGTTAAACTGAGAACAATTAAATAAAATTATCTGAATCTCATTTCAAAAGAAGACGTGGCTACAGAAAATATTTTTGTACATCTATCTTAAAGGGTATGACAATGGAAGTATGATTACATCTAAAAATTACATACTATGTCCTAAAAATAGGAATCCAATATATTCACCCATTACTGTAAAATATTTTAATTTTGGACAATATGGCAGAGAATACAGAAATCCTTAGTTAAAAAGTGGTAAACGATCACGTGGAGAAAAAAAAAAAAACAAAACAACAAACCAAAAACGGCTTTTGATTTTTTTTTTTTAAGGACTCCATTCCCCAGACTAGTTCACTACTAAGCTGTGGAAACAGTGGTACCAGGACAGCAGCAAGAGGGGCAGGGAGCAGTGGTAAGAAATAAGGACCTTTGAGCCAGGATTGCCTTCAAAGAAATGCAGGTGGCACCCTTCTTCAGGGGGAGGATTGAGTCCTTGGGAAGAGCCCGTGCTCCTCATCCAAATGAGACAGCTGCTCAGAACCTCCTGTGCATAGGTGGCACTGTGACCCCAATGCCTGTAAAAGCACTCTGGCTATCACCACCTTCACCCCTAATCTGATCCCTGAAAACCAAACCTTAGAAGATGTGTAAAGTACTCATTCACTTCAGAACAGAGTTTAAAGCTATCCCTTGGAGCAGATGGGAGTTTATTTTGTAATCTCTTTACAGCAGCTGAGCGACAGAAAATACACTGCAGTGCAATCCAGTCAGTGTCTCCCTTTACATTATTTGAAATATCATAAAAATTACTTTGTGCTAATAGAGGCACCCTTTCCTGTCAAAAGGGAAGGGTTAAGTTATTGTTAATGACATTTGATTGAATATTTACTAATAAAATTTATTTTTCATTAATAGATGGATTTGTTAGTCTCCACATCTCAGTGACAGCCTTGAGAACTCAGCACTAGAAAACCTCTGATTATCCTTTTACAGATTTATAAATATTTTAGTCATCTAATCAAAGTAAAGGAACAACGGAATATGATTTAGGTAAGTATTCTAAAAAGAGCTAGTGAACAGCTAGTCTATCTTTGCACAATCTATTTTTGAGTACTTCTGAATAAGAATGAATTCCTTAATTTCAGTCTGTTTGGGAATAATTTATGAACAGAATAAGGGCAGACATTCTTGAATATGTTAATTTTTTTAAGTTGTTTCCCTAGTTCTAATAAATGTTAAAAATAAAAATATTCAGAAAATACATACCCATTTGAGCCTGAATTTCTCTCTGACAAGAATCTGACACAATCTGGAAGCCCATTTTTTTCTTGTTTTTACAGAAACTGGGGCAACTGAAAGTAAAGAATGAGGGAGAGAGAGGTTCTATACTATTCTATAATAAAAATATAGTATCATAATATAGATTACATATAATAACAGATCTATACTACTATAACATATTTTTTAAAAAAATTAACATGTACTTGAAGAGATGAACAGAAGACTTGGTGTACTTCAGTTACCTCTTATTTTAACTTAATATATGTTTTTGTTGTTTTACATGCACTTTAGTTTTTTATGGTAATTGCCTACTTATCCTGTTCTTGTCAGCTAATTGGGAGTAATTATCACATCTCTAATTGACCAACAATAACTCCTGTATCTTGTTTTGTTAATTAAATGCTTGTTTAGGAGAATATTTAATTTGCTGTGGTAACATTTTTTTTCCTTGGCGAGCAAGTCAGTGTAACTTTATTATATTCTTCCTGTATAAGGCAGCACATGCAAAGCTCCTAAGAAGATTATGTATAACACCTTATATCTACCATAAAAGGGCTCAGATGAAGCTTATGTTATTGTTAAACGTCTTGTAAAAGGAATCTGGGACAAGGTTTCAGTTACGATCTGGAAAGCATTCCAGCAGAGGAGAAACTCAAGAAAATAAGGTGATTTTCCTTATAGATGATACATTAGGGATCCTATTTTGGGCTAACTCCCAGTTTACACAGCCTTTAACGAGATCTAAACAAAACATTGTATCACTGAAGTCATGGGCTCTTTATTTGTAATGCCAAGGTGACAGCAGTGTCCTCCAGTCCCTAGGGACATTAAGGGATTTCAGTCAGCTGGGAAGCAGCTGGACTGAAGCAGAGGAGGGAACCACGAGACCCCCGTGGCCACTCTTCCAGCACACAAGGTCTGTGACAGTGCCGGTGCTGCTGTCACACGGGGGAGATGTAAGAGTCACAATAACGTACAATAATATTTGGGGAGAAGGTCTGAAGTTGCTCACAGAGGGCAGCCTTCACGCCTACCTCGCAGCAGTGTGGGGAAAGTCAGGTGGCAACCTCAGGCGTAGCACTGGCAAATGACATGATTTCACACCCAGTTCCCACAGTTACCACTTCCTACAGCGCACACAACATTGGTGTTGCTTAGTTCTCAGATTTCACCATTCTGTGTGCAGGGATGAACAAATCTAACCACATCTTACTCTAATTCAGTTTCATGAGCTACTTACATAACTTGTAAGTTAAAGGCTTGTAGAAGAAACAAGAAACTAGAATTCACATGGTGCTGACTCAGTAAACTGAAGACAGCAGTTTCTTCAAGAGCTTGCTCTGTGGTTAAAGGTCCACATTTGCTTCTGTTATTTCAGAGCTCCTAAAAAAACGTACTCTCATGTCATTCCACAGTGCAGTACAATTTATGCAAGCTCATGAACCAATACAACATATGCACACTCAGTCTGTTGACGAAAGAGAAGGGGTCAATAGATATTCGGGACTCCACAAAGCATCATCTGAGAGCTACAGACCTGTAAAATGAAGTTTTTCATTTTTTTCCACTGATCAATTCTTATTAAGATGTAAAAGAGTGGGAGTGTGGAATGGTTACCTTATTTCTGAGGAAGAAAGGGCTTTTTTTCTTTTTTTTTTTTCAGTGAATATGATCTTTCTGTAAAAAATGAAAGAGACAAGGACATTTGTTTCTTACTGGAATTTCTACAGTAAATAAGTATATTACAATAGAAAGTACTGCCTAAGAAACATGCTTGGTACAAGGTTGAAAAGATTTAAATCATGTGATAGGTAGCATAATAAATAAAAACTTTTTTCCAGAAAAGAAATGACCTGTTCTGCATGACCTTGGTCAAATCAGAATGTTTTCCACTCATCATAAACTACCGGTATTGTCTCCAAGAGGCCACACCTTGCATAAGCAGCGACCTTCATTTCTCTTTCATCAGCCTGGGAAACACAGGGGTCCCTTTGAATATACAAAGACTTTTTCTGCTATTCTGAAACAGCTCTCCTTGTTTTCTCAAGCAAGATTGGAAGGTAATATTCTCTAGTTCTTAGTGACTGCACATCTTGTGAAATTTTTTGGCCTTCGTTCTTTCAGTGTCACATTTTAATCTGTACCTTATTTAAAAGGGAGAGAGATCCTGGAACCAAAAATAAAGCAGTACCATTTCACCTCATGCATGACGCTTGCACAGGTCACGTTCTGCAACTGTACAGAGGTGGCACATTGTCTATTTGTACGTCAGTTTTGCTGTGTGAAGGCAGCTGTTAATTTTAAGTAGTAAGTGATCCTTGGAATCTACATAAGCTGTAGCAGTTGTAGGTGATCATGTGTTTACAGGAGAGGGGACTGCTGTGTTGTATTTTATGTATGCCCTTGGTCTCGAACATTAGCTACCAGATTTGAACAACTTGGTCTATTCTGTCTGTGAAGGCAGGAGAGCATGAAGTCTGTTTCTGAAGGAAGACTTAAAATAAATCCAGGTTCCTTCTAGTAGCCAGCATAGAATTAAATTGGAATAATTAATAAAGCTTGTATTGCTGAATATAATATTGATTTGGATACAGCTGGTTTGAATATGCAGAAGCTTTAAAAAATACATGGGAAATTATATGTGATTGGGAGAGTGCTTCAAAGTGCTTTTTGGCTATTATTTCATACTAAGTAGGAGTCAAACTACAAACAATTAAAAAGGAAGCTGGAGAAGTAAGTGTGAGCTAAATGGATAGCAAATCCTGATAAATAAAGCAAAGGTTTACCAAAATGAAGCAAAATAAATTCTCCCTATTTGAACTTATTTAACTTATTAAAGCAAAACCAAAACCATTGAGGACCTGCAGCTCAAACCAGGCTTGCTAGAACATCTAATGTGTCTGGTTTAGAAGTTTTTAATGGAAAGTGAAAATGTTTCTAACATTCCCAAACTGATTTTACCATGTTGTAGAATCCACTAGTGAATTCAACACCGAATTAAAGGTTATTGTGCTGAATCTAAATGTCAGGTTTTATGCAAATCAGTTGAATTTTTAAAGATATACCCGCATACTGGGTTAAATCTGTTTATAACAGTGATTGAAGCATCCGTACATCTACTTCTTAGGTTTCGTAAACATATAAGTTATGAGCTAAATCTGCAAAACTGTCACTTTCCCTATCACTCATCTGATTAATATCTTATTCACTGTAAGGTTTCATGCTAATAAATGTATGTTTAAGCAGGCAATGTAGCTGAATAAAACCAATATTAATAGACCTAATCTGAAGAAACAGCAATTTCCCCACTTGTTCAGTTAAAGAGTGGCTGACTTGAACACAAAGCTGCAAATAGGTAACTTCAAAAGAGTATTCATAAAAATGTGGATTCAAAATATCCAGAAGAGCTTGTTTTCCTGCTCAGGATATCAGTACATTTGAAGCTACACAACACACAGACGCAGAATTAAAAGCTGAAGGGAAAAATCTCTGTGATAGTTGAAAAGCAGCTCTTTCTGATTTTATATTGAAATTCAAACCATTTGGGCCCTAAGTCCTTAGGCAGTTTTCTACATAGGAATTCATTTAACGCTGTTATTATTTTGCCCTCAAATTGATGAAATAAGACCATGGAAGACATTATACTTTTAAATACTCCTTTCATATGTGGAAAGGATCAGAGAATACCAGACTCCTCCAGATCTGATTCTCCTCTGGAGCAGAACAGAATTTCTGGACAGATCACTACTGTACGAACCATAACCATCCCTTCTCAAAATATAATACCAACTATAACAGTCTGTCTTGCAAGAGACAGGTATGATGGTTTAGTAAAACCATCACATTACCTAAGGGGTACAGTAAATACAAAGCATGGTGCACCTTTAGAAATTATTCCATGCAATCAAAACCTGTTGTCAAAGCAAACGAAATAATATCCTGTTAACTCAATGAGATATAAGCGTAATACATTCAACAAAATCTTCGTTGTGGCAAAACAAAATACTGGCATGGACTTAAGGGGGATTTTCAAAAGCAATCACTGCCCAAACAAGTTAAGCATATCCTTCTAGGCTAGTTTTTACCACACCTACTTCAGAGATTCCTCAAACCAAGCATCATGAAAACCAAAGCAGTACTGTGCATGTCCAAACCAGCACCTTTTCAACCAGTCCTGAAAATAAATCTTGGCCCTTCATAATTAAATGTCTGATTTCTTTGACTGGAGATGAAGAGTACTCTGACTGTAAGCCTGAGAACGGCAACAAACCCGTGAATCTCCAAGGCTTGCACACATGCTTTGTTGTTTTAAAATACCTTTTCCACAAAATGTAATAGGTGGTATTGGTAATCTGGTGAAAAAAAAGAAGATAAAAAAATGCTTAAAAACTTAAAAGTAAAAAAAAATATTTTTGTAATTTTGTCTCTTCTTCAATTTGTCCTAGATTAAATTATAATAAAAGAACAGAATCTTTTGAAAATGCCAGAAAGAAAGGAATTAAATAGGACATAAATGGATGTGACAGAGTAGTATAGTTCATATGTAAATTGGATCACAGTACAGGTAATAAACGTAACTTTTATATATAACAGTCTTAAGCAGGATGCAAGATTTGAGGCCCAAATGGGTGCTATTTACTCACGACTTACAGATTGATAAGAATTCCTCTGTTATTCAGTCCAGTGCCCAATTGTTTATGATCTCACTGGAATTTGAAGGACATCCAGTAACTTCAGTAGAAGCTCTGTAAGGGTATCTGGCGATGATGTTTGTGCAAATAAAAAGGTTATTTTCCTTCATGAAAAGAAACATAATATTTCATCAGTATGGTATGCAGGTACATTTCATAAGCATAGCCATCTTGGTGTAAACTCAAAAGCAAGCTGCTTTGGTATGGTCTAGAAACCAGCGTGGTTTTGACTGGTCAGTTATAGATATCCCTGGAAGACTGCAGGAATGGAGGCACCTTATTGTTTATATACCTTATTCCCACCTCCTTTGCCCTGTTTTTCATGGCTGAATTTTCACAAATACTTGCCCAAAATCTGTCCCCACCTCTCCTTATCCTGGGCACCTTTGTGTCTTACTGAGTTTTCCTACGCTGTCCCCTGGCTTATGACATTTTGCTGTACTGTTTGAGAGAGCAGGGCGGGTCTGCACCCAGTGTTTGAACAGATGCCACACGGCAGCTGTACATACAATGGCTCACAATGCTCTCTGCTTTATTCTCTTTTTTTTCTAAAATATTTGGGGCTTTTAACCACAGGGGAAACTTAAGCTGAATTTCATAAATTTCTTAAAAATACTTAGTGACAAGATTCTCAGTGTAAGAGTTAATTCACTGCCTACTTTAATCTATCAAATTGCAGTTATTTTTCTGCCTGTATTTACCATGCCACATATATCAACATGGATCTTGATCCGCTGTTTTACCACCTGGTCCCTGAAAGTACCTTCTGTATCTTTTTTGTCATTACTCTTGCATTCATTATCCTGAATAACTTAGCAAATCGTGTCATTTCACTGTTTATTTTATTTTTCAGATCACTGATGAATACGTCCCCGTGGGACTCCATGGTGATTTTCCTCCAGTGAAAAAATTGACCATTAACTCCTACTCTCCACACTATAAGCTGTTTCTGTGTGTGGTAAACATGCAGAGTGGGAGACTTTTTGCACCTTTTGTAAAATTTAAAAAAATTATTCCATCTAGCTTATAATTATGTCTAATACATAAATGATACATTAATGACAAAAATAGATTCCTAGAAAGAGACTCGGCAATTATTCTTTTGAAAGCAAATATTTTTTTTTCTTATTGGAAGTAATTTAGGTTTGCCCTCTCTCGCACCTTGACATTTTTGCTCAGCTTCTATTTTTTACATATGTGAATCACTAGCTTTTCAATACCAAACTGTCACAGACTTGTATATTTTGAAAAGAAGCCAAGATGCAGTATCATTATGCTTACACGTTCACCCTGAGGCATAATTGTTCTAATACATGATTTTCATCCTGCAATTTAAAGGAGAGTTAGTCTGTCTTTTTGCCTTCCAGTAACTGTCATAGGATTTTCAGTATGCATTGGATAACACAAGCTCTTTCCTGTTCCCATGGAAATCAATAGGAACACTTCATACCCATTAAAGTCTATCAGAGAAAAAATGGGATCCAGGTAATTAGGACCCACTTCTGTTTGGTCAGTGGTTCATTTGAAGTCAGGGGAACTGCTAGGCAGGAAAACACAGGCTGGTCTGCAATGAGCTAAAATTTTCAGACAACAGAAATAAAAGCATCCCACCTGGCAGGACCCACACCACTCATGTCATAAGCATGCCCAGATGTACCCCTGAGAGCTGGGATGGCTGAGGGCACGCAGTGATAGTGGAAGACAGAGTAAGCAAGCCCATGTTTGCAGCTAGGCTGAATGAGAACTTCACCTAGTCCAGAAATATGAGACTAGGGAAAAAGGTAAACCACCGTCTGGTTTTTCTAATCTCATCTTTAACCGGGAGCATGGCTCAGCATCATAAGATCTAATTCAGTGTGTGACGCTCTGATGTGTACTAAAAGACCAATCTATGATATAAAGTAAAATTACCAGAAATTTGACATCAGTGTTCTTAAGGTTTCTGCATCAGGTTTGTGTGCCCGTAGAGGTCCTTCTCTCAGGTGAGGTTTAAAGCAGTTTTAACCCCAGTTAGCTGTCACATGAAGTAAAGCATCTGCCATTTTACATGGGCTGTCATCATCTCTTCGTTGACAAAATAAAATAAATCTAGTTGTAATAAAAATAGGGAAAAAGATTTTTTTTATTTTCAGTAAAAATCCCCCAGTTTTGAAAGACTTAAAAAAGCTAAACATCTCATATGGGATTATTCATAGATTGGTATAAATGCAAGGTTTTATTTAACAAAAGGAAGAAGAATTTGCCAGACCTACCTGTAACTGAAAGATAAGTTCAGAACCAACCCAGTAGCAAGAGCGTGCACTAGGACGGCAGACAGTAACGTAAAAATGTGGTGAGGCGCAGTAAAATGGAATTCTTGACTTCTCAAAGGAAGATCATTCAAATATCGATCACATACAGCGTATTCAGGAACTTAAGAGACAACCCTGGTACTAAGCGTCGTAGGATCACTGCCAGTTTTCTGCATAGTGTAAATTTTTTGACTACAAACTTTGTTACCAGGAGCGAGAAGGTAGTTTCACTTTTACAGCCTGTTGATGCTCTGTGTGTCAGCACACGCTCAGTAATTACAATATTACAAGAGCATATCTCTTCCTGATGATCTCGCTTTTGCTTTTACCAGTCTTGCCCTCCAATTTTTCATGCCTCTTAGTTTTCTTCACATCAATGAACTGATATACTACAAGCTTTAACTTGTCTATTATTGAGTTTAAAAAAAAAAATCTAAATTTTACAAGTCTGAATTTTTACTGAACAGGCCTAAAATAGCAGTCCGTGTTATTAAAATAAGCTTCATTGTGTAAACAAAGTGATCTGACTGTTCTTTGAAATGTATTACACCTGTCAAATAACTAGTGAAAAAGAACAGAGCACATTCTTAGCACAATCATAACATTTTTACTGTTGTAGGAGACAACCCCACTAAGTGGCAAGAAGCAAAATACTTTAAATAGCAGTTACCGCCACTGATACATTTCACATATCTTTGCTGTCCGTTCCGTTGTCAAGTACATAGATTTATTTTGGTGCTCTGAGCTCAGTATTAGTTTTGATTTTTAACAAAACAGCTATGAAAATTGACCTGTTGAAATATATCTATTATATGTGCACAGTATACTAGAGAGTATATACACACATGTAGGTGTTCATTCTTCTGAAGCAATTAACATACCTCGAAGTCTGCTCCAAGGATCAAACAATAAGATACTCCAATGAACTTTAAGATGTTTATAAGAGACAGGACATGTTGCAGTGGGCAAAATACAATCTTTACTATTAGGTGCATCTGTTCCCAAGACATTTGTAGTTATTCTGCTGAAGCTAACAAGGTAGAAGAACAAAAAAAATTCTACTGATTTGACTGTTGTCAATCTCTTTCCTATAATATTAATACTACTGTAAAACAGGAATGGCACTAAGTATAAAGTAAAAATAAATAATACAATGTGAAGTTGAAAAGGATTTTTACACCAATGGAGTTTTGTCAATAACTTTGACAAGAGTGACTTCACCAAAATGTTGCAATAGAAAGTTGAAAGGCAATTCAGATATTTCCATATGATTCTTGCTGAGTTCCAGAAGTAAAGTTCAGCTCTTTCTGAATTTATGAGAAGTGTGGTTAAAACCAAGCTTATATACAATTGCATGAGAAGATTCCAATTGTCAAGAGCTTTGTATTCAGAATACGAGGCAGATATCATCTACTTGACATTTCAGCAGCATCTCAGCCTGAGTGCAAAGAAGGAAATTCAATCCCAGAGTGCTTCGCAGGAAAGCTTTGTATTTTCTTTATCTTATTTTTATTATTTTTATTTTAAACTAAGGTAAAGCTTGTATGCATCTAACTTTGAAAAGACATGCAAAGTTTTAGTACAGCAAACATAAAAGAAGTGTCTTTCAGTTTTGTTTTCTTTCTAGGTAAGGGTAGGTAAATGTCAAGAAATCTCTTTAATTTTATATTCTAAAAAAGAATGATTTATGGGGAAGAGAAATCAAATTACTTACCTATAATAGGAGATTTTTGAAGGTAGTTCCCTGTTTCCCTGAAGGTAACACTGAGAGATCTGTGATGATTCACCAGTTTGTACTACAAAGTTAGGAGGCAGAAACTCCATTAATTATTCAGCTCTGTTAAGGAAAAGAAAGAGGATGAAGGAAATTAAACGTAGGAAACATGGAAAAGAAAAGAAAAATATTCACCTTTTCTCCACCTGTCAAAAATCGCCATAAGTTTGAAATGAGCAAATGAGGCGAGCTGAGCCTTCTGGAAGGAAAACTGCTAAATTCAGGAAAGAAGAGTTTTGAAAAGCATGATGCCATTGCTGCGGACTCTTGCTCTCTTGTATGTGAGGGCATTGGTGCCCAAAAGAACCAGATAGGCATTTGCACCTTTTGGCATGTAAATACAGGTATAAATTTGATTACTGACATAACTGAGCTTGAAGGCTACCAAAAATTTCCCGGGGTTTAGTGTACAGAACAGCTCAGTACCACAAGCTGAGGCTTCACGCTTTCAGTTCACGTAATTCAGCAACCTTCTGTTCACCTCAGTGGAGCAAAGTTTATTTACTAAGTGCTATCCCTTAGATTTTAGTGCCCACCAATTTATAGCAGGAAGACATTGTGGGCACATAGGAAATGGTATAGGATGTAAATGTGCGTGGATGAACCTAGAGGTAAGGAGCAGAGGCAGAATAATGGCAGACATCTAAATGCTTATTCAGAAGCACACAGCTGTGAAAGTTTAAAAGCAGAGGGGAGAGATAAAATGCAGGCACACATCAACACTGAAAGAAAAGTCTCCCTAATTCTAATTTATTGAGCACTGAATTAGGATTTGAATATAAAAGAAAGGACTTTTAAACATCAACTACAACAGTTTCAACCAAATTTAAAAGAATGTTATTTTATGGAAGGTCTGATGGTGTTCCTATCCTGAAGAACCTGGTGGAGTTCCTTAATTCCTGGGTGTATATTGAGCCTGAGATGGGGTAACAAAATCCTTACGATTCGTAGGCAAAAACTCTACAGATAAGCTTTAAGAGATCACATCTCGGATAAAATGACTGCGTAAACCTGTCTCATATACACACTCTTAGCTTACATCTTTCTATCTTTAATGCATCCAACATAATGTATCTGAACATCTCCTTGAATGCTCAATAATTTTAATTGATTATCATAGATGGTTAAAAGGAAGGTGTAATGATTGCATGTCTCGAGAGAACATGATCTATATTTGTTTAGATCTGTAGAATTAGCTTGTCCAAAAGGAACTGTTAAAAACAGTGTAATAAAACCATAAGATCACTTCCTAGAAGTGATAGTTAAATCAATAACCTGTGCAACCTATTACTCTGGTTGACATAAGCCTTGAGTAGTCTGTCAGCAGAAGGTTATGCTATGAAACATAATTAAAGAAAGATAAAATTGATTACATATCTACATCTTGAAACTGGAAAGGTATTTCTGATGATTATTGAAATATTGAAGTGTTTAATTTATCTTCTGTTTGCACCAAATCAGTAGAAAAATCTCTTTTGCAATTTTAATGTATTACTCCTAAATTTGCTTTTATTACAAGAATGTACTTTTCCACTCTAAGAAGTGGTTATGAATAGATAACTGATATTCTTTGAAAATAGCAGTCTGAAATGTATAGTAATGAAATCAGATGAATACTTCCCAACATATTTCTGTGCTTATTTTACTGTATCTCTACAAGAGCTTTACATATAATTTAAAGCTGTAGAATAATTGTAATTGCTACTTCAATTTTTATTTAAGATGGTTTTCCTCTAAACTTTACAGGACAACAAGAACAAGGCACGTATGTATCTTGCTTTTGTGTAAATGTCCTGGATGATTTGGATTATAATGGGTCCTGAACAAGAGAGAATGCCTACAGTGTCACATCTGACAAACCCTTTTTATGGATCTACACAAGATGTCATTGTGCAAAGCCTATTTATTTTGCTTTTTGTAGAAAAGAAAGTCATTGTATTGGTCTAGATCTGAGATCTAGTTTCAGATGTAACTCTGAAGGTACTGTGCAACTTTAAATAGGTCAGTTAACTATTGTACAGTTCAGTTGGCCTTTTTGTAAAAGAATAAAGACCTAATAATGCAGTATAATATTTATGTTTTCAGCAGTGTTGCAAGGTGTGCTTATGTAATATTCCTCCCTTACATTGTTCTTGCGACCACTGTTAAAGAACTATGATTAATCTATGCCTATAATGAAAAAAAACTACTGCATCTCATTCTCTTTTTAGTATATATATTTTTATGATAGTGTAACTTCAAAGATTTCGGTGCAAAGACATAATATTCATGTACTCTGACAGAAGAATAGAGCTCATTGTATATCACTCCCACCTGGTGCTGCTTCTCTGTATAATTCTGTTTGTTGGGCGGAGTGTTCAAATGATCAGAATGTAATCATTATTCAGCATCATAATCAAGAATCAACTTTGCATAGGAAGCTGGTCCAATTTAATCTTTTTGAAATCTATTTTAAACTGCTTTTTTTGCACTGAATGAAAAGAGTGGTATTTCAGTGAGCTGCATTAGCTCCATCATTTCAGCTGTGTCAGAGTGGTTAATAGTACACATCACACAAGGCTGGGGGATGGAACTAGAGCTAACAAATGTTTCATAGTTTCTTGTTTTCCTTCACCCATTTATCCCATGCTGATAGCCAAACCTAGCCGTTGAAGAATATAAAGCATCATGCGCAAATTCTGGCAGGCAGTCAGCCTATGAATTTCAGAGCTGTCAAGGCTGCATGTTTCAATCAGTTTTGACACCTCTTGGCATTTCTCTTCAGATTCTACTTTCTATAAATAATTCCCTTACTTGGGTGTTCTTTCTGGTTCATTTCTGAACATATAGCAAGAATGCTTCTCACCTCTTACTGTGGCTTTTTCTTTGTCTTCACTTTAAAAACCTGTATAAACAAGAATTAAAACTTACTTGACATTAAAATAATCTAGGATGTTTGGGCGATGGAATGCATGTTGCATTTTAAATTAAATTTGTAATTCTCACACTGAGATCTTGGAGAAATTAACTGGCATATTCTTTTCTTATTTGAGATATTCTGAGTTTCCTCTCATCATTTTGAGTGAATTGGCAAATTAGCAGTCTCCATCACAGCAGGAGAGCCTAGGGAATGAGTTACATCCCCCTTGGCTCAGAGTCATGGTATGATTTCCTTGCACACCCATTCACCCCTGCTGGCACTGCTGTAGGTTGCAGGAGGTGCAGAGAGCACAGCCAGCGCTTTTCCCGCACAGCTCCTTTCAGAGACCATGTATTCCCCTCAGGGAGGGGCAGCAGCTCAGCAAGGCTGCTCCGTGCCCTCGCACCTGGTATTTCATTTGACCCGAACTCTAAAAGGCTCCGGGGCCCTCTGGAGAACAAGTCCACCAAGTGACCTCCTAGGACCTGGTATCTGTTTAAACCTCTTTTTTTTAATCTCAGGTATTTGTACCTTCCCGATTTCTTCTGCTTTCTAAACCACAGAGAGATGACAAGAATCACTGATTCTGTAGGAAGATCTCCTTAGCATAGCTGCTTCAATTGCAAGGCATGTGCCAGGTGATCACCAGGATTTTCAGCTTCTTTTCAGGGAATCATCCTGGCAAGGAGAGCGTTTCAGACTCTCGGTGAAGGCAGAAACATCCTATGGTTTGAAGTATTGCTGAGACGCTCACCTTCCAGTATGATTCTGCAGTGAGTGGGAATAATACCCATCCCTTTCGGTACCCAGACTGAATGGGATAATTGCCGTGGGGAACTGGTGATAGCACTGATGAATCTTGAATGGGACTATTCAATGGGATGATGTATTTAAGACTCTAAAGAGGAGTAAACTGCATAAAGACAATTAAAGGCTTTTCACAAGTTTTACGAGCTCAAATATTTTCTATCAAAAATGTCAGCTTTTGTTGCTGGTTTTGGGGTTTTGTTTAGGGTTTTTTTGAAGACTGCAGGTCTGATTGATAAAGCCACCCCCGTTATTTTCTGCTCTACAAGTGATTTTACTTAACTAAAGAAAACTTGTAAATGGAATGAGCAGATCATGCAATAAAATGTATTTCAAGTAAAACCAAATAGAAATTTTCTGATAGGTAACCATCAACAGACCCTTATGAGGTTTTATGAGGTCTAGACCAAAAAGGATGCTCTTCTGTGTTTTCTTCAGTAAGTCAGATTGCAATATAATTACCAGCACCTCTACCACATCTAAAAAAGCTTTCAGGGATAGTAAGCAATTAAAAGAACCATTACAGAATTATCAGATTACCTTCACGCCAATAATTAAGTTTTGGTACAGAAAAATTCAGTGCAAGATGTATGTGAAGAAAACATTCAAGCTGTGACAAAGATCCTTTCTGAGAAAACAGGATTTAAGAGTCATCAACTAGAAGCACATCCATATATCAGCTTGCCATTGCTAAAGGCCTAATTAAGTCTTTGGATATACAAAAAGGCAAATTTTACACTGAATAATGTACACACAGTTATAATAAAACCGCTCTCAGACACCTAGCATCTTTGTCTTGCTGTGAACCACAAAAACAGTTTGAAATGAATGTGGAAAACCAAAAAGGAATCCAGCAAATTAAAAAAAAAAAAAGACAAAAAAAACCAAACCACCCCCCCCCCCCCCCCCCAAAAAAAACCCCCACAAAAACAGACCTCATTCTCATTCTAGTGCAAGAGTTAAAGCAACTCGGCTTTTTCATCTTGCAGAAAAGAAAGCAATCAACCTATGTTCCACAGTGACAGAAAAATATTTAAGATTAGAATAGAGACAATATATAGGAAAAGTATCTCAACATAGCTGAGAAAAGCACAGAAAGCTCTGTATGTCAGAAACTGACTTCCTGGGAGCCTGGCAAAGAATCCAGCTAGTCTGGTTTGCCTAAGATGTGTACATGTTCATTTGAAGACCTCAGTTAGTGAAATATTCAGCAATTAATTACATCCAATGTTGCAAACATATATTATTTTTCATCTGAAACTAGATTCAACTTTCCATCCCTAGAATTTCTTGTGAGGTTACAAGCAAATTGAAAAATCATGAAAAACCTTCTTGACTGGGTACCAGAAGAGTATGCTTCCTAGTATTTCCTTACTTTCCTGCTGACAAGCAGATATTTTAACTTTTCATCACTCCTACATTTCTTTCTTGAACCCGTATTAAAAATACAATTAAACTTGACCCAACAATTGATAATGCTCTCATGAATGTTACATGCAGTAGAACAGTAAATATCTACTTTTACTCTATATCCTCCTGAGTTTTCATCCAGGAATCCTATCTTACAATTTGAAATGAGCCTGGTTTAAACCTGTGATGCTACAAGTCTCCTCAGTAAGTCTGGGTTATATTCTTGTTTCAAGAGAAATATTGATCCATGTACATGTAACAACACACTGGAAATATGGAAAATTTGATGAGCTAGAGAATTCTGTAAAAACTACCTGTATCATCAGTTTACCTCAGCAAAACTACAGTTCTCTGTAAAATTTTGTATTTTGTTTTAATGCTGTGGCCCAGCGTATGCGTGCCAGGCCAGTACAGCCAAATTCTCTGTTCATTTAGAACAACACCAGTTTGACCCATGACTTCAGTCAATAGATACAGATATTGGCTAGTACTGGGCCAAGAACAGATAATTGCAGAAACTGTTAGAGACTCTCCCAGCACATGATTTCCTATGTACGTTTTTAGGATCTATCACTATACTACAGATGCTTGCTATTTAGCATCATCAGGAGGGAAAAAGAAACGCACTTACTTGATGGTGCAAAACCTATGCCCTTGCTGAACCCCACCTATGGGGCCAGTTCTGCTCAAGCTCTACTGTGATTCAGAGCTAAAATACAGAAATACTCCCCAAGGTGCCAAATCGTTGCCAATAGAATTAGTAGGAAAGGATCCTTTCCTTATTGTAACAAGAAAAAAAAAAAAAAAGCTAAAAGCTTTTTTTTCCTTTCTTTTTGCTCTTGCCAATGGCTGCAATTCTTTTAGCCACTTTGGTTTGGAAACCTTTTCTTCCTCATCAATTTGCCTCTGTAGATTTTTTCACTGCTGGCAATTAGCGAGCAGAAGAAATCCTGCTGAGGAGTGCAAGCTAAAAGAGGACTTAAGAATGACTGTGCCTGGGAAACAGGCAGCCAATCTGGAGCAGCAGACTTCCAAATTTCCAATACACGCATTACAGAGATGAACAGCCAGAGCAACCTCTCTTCTTAATTCCTTTTATCTGGGTCTCCAATCTGCTCACAACAGTATTTAGTCCAAAACTTAGTCCACTTCAATGGACTTGGAAAGGAAATTACTAAGATTCCAGCATTTATTGTACCCCCAAAAAAGAACAATTTAGATAATGGCTCACCATGTCTGGATAATAACCAAATGGCACTTTTCACATCCAAACCATTTCAGTCTGGCATCTTCCAGGAAGCCCTGATGTCTACAGCTGAAAACTAGAACATTTACCCAGGGGGAAAGCTCTTCCTGCTGCCCAGCTTTGATCTGTAACATGAACAAACCGAAGACATTTTCAGTGATTTCAGTAAATCAGTTTAGTCAGTCTTAAGTGCCATATTTATGAGGAGGAAAATAATCTTACAGCTATGGATCAGCTTGAGATCTTTCCTTACGGTCATAAAAGCTGCATAAACATGAGGTATCAGGGAAAAAATGTTCCCCAAGTGCAACTCTTATAGCTGCTGTTGCAGAAAATGCATTTTTGAACTTTCAAAGATCTTAGTGTCCCTGTTCATGAAGCCTGCATGATATTTTAACAGTGTGAATAAATGACAATGACTTTAGGTAAATTATCTTTAAAACATTGTCAGAACACTGTTAAATAAAAGATGGCTTTTCAAACAGAATGTAAAATGTCACATAGTATATTATCATTAAATAACTAGTTTTTGAGGGAAAGCAAAACCTAAGACGCAGAAGTCTCCCTAGGAGTATTCACTTCTCACAAGTAAAATCTGAAAACACAAAAAAACATTTCAAAACCCAATTAATTTCACAGTTTCCAGCATCAAAAAACTGAACATACTTCTTGAAGTTGCCTGGTTCTTTTTGGGTTGGCTCTAAACCATCAAAATGTAACAAGACCTATGAAGAATTATGCATACAGAAAAGTGAGATATGAGGGTGTTTTACTAGTTTTTTAAAATAAACAAAAAGAAAATTATCCAAATGACAGAGGAATTCACTTTGCAGCTGCTCCAGCAGGCCGGCATCTATCACTGCCGCTGTGCTTTTGCACTGACGCTCCCGCCTGCTTTCCTGTTTTGAACAGTTTCTTGCCTCCAACAGCACTGCAATCTTCTCCCCCAACCAAATCAAGAGACAATCAGAGCAAGACCATTTGGTCATCACACTTAGCTGTCATGCAATTTGGAATGATTTCTCTACATAAATTTTTCTAGTAATATGAACATTTTACAAAGGACTAGATGGTACTAAATTATGAATATGTAGGGTTGGTCCTGAACTACTACATTTAATTTCTGATCTCAATTTTTATCATGTTTGGAAGTATTTCCATCTAGGGCTTTGATTTTGGAATATTCTTCACAATTTGTTTAAGCAAAAAGAAATAACGGAACAAGATTTCCAAGTCTATTATTCTGTTACAGTTCAGTGTTGACATTTTGGTTGCAATCCTGCCTTACCAAGTCTGTGGGAAATTTTTCAAATCAATATCAGCTGTACTAGGATTATTCTTCTTCAGATCTAATTAACATTGCTCATTTTATTTGTGCCATTTACATACATCATTATCATATCATTATCCATTTTCAACAGATGAGATGCATATACATACTGATGTACATACAAACCTACAATCCTCCATCCGGTCATTTAATCTTTTCCTGTCCCTGAAGTAAAATCACAAACATAGAACAACCTTGTCTTATTATCTGGTCCACTGAAAAGGTGGTGATGAAGAGACAAAAACCGGTGATTTTCACTAAGTTAAAAGATGAGCTGTGATGACCTGGATGATGGTAAGTATGATGTTGATTGCTCCAGGACACAACATTACTATGAGCAATGCAGGGACAGATTATTCAGCCTCGTTCTACTCAGTTTCTCTTTTCTGCTTTAACCAGGATGGAAGTGAACAACTGGACCCCCTAGGGAGGTTTAAGTGTACACATTAGATATGAAAAGCTCTTTTAACAGAGTGGTATTTTGGGGGGTAGGAGACAAGATAGTCTTCCTGGGAACAGGCAGACCACTGAACACTGCCAGGCGACTGAGATGCTATAAAGTAAGCTGCACTAGTTTAAGCCTGCAATAAGGAGACAGCATTGCTTTCACGCCCTTTCAAAGTAATAGTTGGCAGTGACTCTTTATAGTATCTAATCACTTTGGAAAGTTTGAGTGGTCAGAAGCCACTTTTCATATTTTTCAAATACAGCAAATGTTAGCTCCTTCAATTAAATCAAGCCTCCTAAGCTCACACAACGACCTCCATGATCATTTGCACAACATGTAGTTCTTTCGCTTGTGTTTAGAATCTAATTTTGCACAACAGCAGTTCCAAAGGACCATTTGCTGCACATGGGGTAAAAAATGTGCATTTCTGGATTTGTCTATTCATTAATCTGAAATTGCCACCAGACTCCACTGGAGGGGGAATGGTATGTTGAATGGGAAGATACTCCTGTTAAATGGCACGTAGCTCATCCTAGTTTTTATTGTTTCTCCTGAAAGTGTTGGGGATAAAAAAATCAGCTTGTATTTGCTTTTGCTTTATGCATGCCAAATACAGAGAGGCTGAAGCAGTCAGGGGATACGATATTAAAAGTCAAATTACAATAGAAAATCACAACCAACGGTTCTTTATAGCAGACAAAAATTAAAAGCAAATAACAAAAGCATTCCTTTGGGGTCTTTGATTCAGTAAGGTAGTAAAATACGTTCATAGATCTATGCAAAATAATAGAACCACTGAAATTGAAGAGAAAGTAAAATTAGGCCTATGGTTAATAGCATCAAACTGAATTCCAGCTTAAAACATACATACATTCCCTCAGAAAGATGCACGCCCAGCTTTAATTGTATGTAAGTATATAGGCATCAGTGTTCCTGTAAAATTAAATATGCTGATACCGACCAGTCCTGGTATTGTGCATGCCTTACTAAAGAAAACCCAGATTACCCCATCTTTATGGATTACACTAGGACAAGTAAGATTACCATGTTTCTCTCTCAGCAGCACTTCCCAGAGATTTTTATTTCTATCATCCTTTCCTTCCTTTGCATTAAAGGTAACTTATTGCTGGAAATTTAAAATACAATCCTATGAAGCCCCACAGAAAACACACTTCCTTTGATTAAAGCTGAACCCCATTGCTGATTTTTTTTATTAAGTGACAAAAATGTATACTTATTTCTTTAATAGGACATTGAGAGACAAATTTTCCCCTTTTCTTCCTCTGGGACGTGTTTTATTGTTTGCTTCCTTTCTCTTGCCTGTTTGCTGTGTAATTTAAGACTGATGCCTCCCTGTGGGAGACAAAACTTGATCAGAGAACAGCCTGCACTGCCACCTAAACAAATTATGTTTTAGTCACTGCTGATGTTGGCTCTGTCATAATGGAAATGTATAATTAATGCCTTTGCTTTTACTGCTTTGGAAAGAGAACTCCCTGAAACTGGTTCAAGAGTGGGGGGAATTTTAGGACCGCACCCTTTCCTTCTCTCACCCTTACCACCATGGATCGCCAGAGCTGCCTCTGAAATGGAATGATCGGCTCCCTGATCCCTACAGTTATTTATTCACTCTACAGCCAGTGGATTGAATAATAAAAAACTGCTGTGCGGTAAGAATTTGGCAAGGAATAAGACAGGAGGGAAAACTCGGTAACACAGGTGAAATCCTATATTTCTCCTTTCAGAGGAGCTTGAAAAGATTAAGCTATTCCCATTAGTTTCCCGCAGAGTTGCAAGCAGTGATAATAGACATGTGCTAATTTCACTATTGCATTGCGGTACGAAGCAGCATTTTACATTGTCTTTTACCTGTGACATTACTCCAAATATCCTCAGTTAACAGCTCGCTTTTTATTTTCAGGTTTTGTTGTTGAATTTATAGCAATGGCTAAACATCTGGTGTGATGACTGCCAATAGTCTCCATCTTCTCACCTCGGGGATGCAGTATAGCTTTACACTATTTATATTTGGATTTGAAATTCTAAATGACCAAATTATTCTGCTGTAACAGGTCCTAAGTGACATTAAATGGATGGTCTCAGCTTTTTCTTTGCAAAATGGACAGCGCTCTCACCTCTTTTAGCTACTGCACTGCATGAAAAGCTCAGCACAAGGAAATAATAGCAACACCATTTTCAGGACTGAAATAACCTTTGATTTCTACAAAGGCATGTGTAAGCCAAGAAATGGCAAAGGCAATTAATGCAGTAACTGTTCCTCAGGCACGCTGTCATATCCTTGGTAACTCAGCATTTTTAGTTAGGTTTATTAGTAGTGTGTCCTAGATGAAAACATGGACAAAACAGGCTTCACTTCTAAAATCAAATCATGCTTCTGCATGCCATTTCCTTGTAAGATATTTTGAGATATAATTCCCATACAGTTTCTTATTTCCACAGACATTTCATTCTGAAAATCTCAAATTGCATTGTTCGGTATCACTAGCCAAATAATGTACATAATTATCATCATCATCATCCTGTTCTACGGAGGAGAAAACTGGGGCACAGGGGTTAAGTCACTTGCTAGACTTCTTACGTAGCCTTTTTTTTTTTTTGTCAGAGTCAGAAATAGATGGGAAGAAGTTGTAAAGCCCAGGTCCTGAGCTGATGTAAATTAGGTTACTGTCTCTGAAGCCATAAATAGCTATGATGACTTCAGATGGGTCTTAAATCTGTCCCCACATCTCCTGACTTCTGGTCTTGTAACTGAATCGCTGAAGTATGCTTACACCATCTCAAATCCAAAGAGGCAAATAGGTACAGGTGCTAACTATGACACTGTTCATTGATATGCCCAAAATTATGAAACTTACATTTAAAAAAAAGTCTGATATAAGTTCCAACTAACAATAGTTCTCCCTAGGGAGAACTAAATCTAAAATATCACCTCCCTTTTAAATGCAAAAAACCTCATTTCCAGACATTAGTTTAGGGAAAGTAAGTGATTTTTAAAAGAATCAAAAGTCAGCCAGAACTTTTCTCATCTTTTGAATCTAATTTTTTTTTTGTGTGTGTGAAAACTTTCCTTCATTTCCCTCTGGCTTTTTATTATTCTACTTTTTGTTTATGGACTAAGATCTCCTCAGAAAGCAGCTGGGTCAGAAGAAGAACTGAGTAGAGAAAGAGACATCCCGTTACCAGCCTTTATCAGAGAAGCCTAGATCATCTATAGATTACAGGCCAAAAGTAAATTGACTTTCAGATCTCGAATTAGGCTGGATTTGAGTCATGGTGTGGGACATCGTCTTCTGTTCAGGCATTCAGGTAATGAGAGACGGGGAACAGGCTCGGCTGCTTTGCTCTGGCACATCTCCTTCTCCTGACATCCTTTGGGGCGGGGGGATTGGGACCTCCTTTGCAGACCACTACAAACCTGTTTGTCCCTCCGTCCCCCCTTTCAGTTGATGATAAGTCACATACATCTATTTACACATCAGCCATCAAAGACTCTTTTTTTAGGGTATACACATAGCTGCAAATGGGTCGAGCCTTCTGCAGGGTGACAGAAGCCGTTTGGGGCAGGTGTCTCAGCAGCTCGTAGTACTTAGATCATAGAATCAGAGAATGGATTGGGCTGGAAGGGACCATCTAGTTCCAAACCGCTAAGCACTGAGGGAGCTGACGTGGGTTGTTCTTGCCCAGCAAGACAGCATAGACCTGCCTAATGCTTCTTTTCTCTTCTGCAAGAGTAGCAGATCGGTGAAAACGAAGCTATTTATAGTCTGATGCGTTTGGAGACAACGAGACCACAAGGCATATTAAAGCACAGAGAAGGCCACTTGGCCCATGCTGCTTTCCTTATTAAAATTCTCTCCTTGCTTCTACTCGTACATCACCCCAGTTGGGTCCTTCCTCTGAAATGATGAGCGCCAATAAACAGACATTGGAACACACAGAAAAGACTAAAGAGGATGCCCTGCCCCAAGCTGAGAGTTTTGGGTTGTTAATGATGATTTCCTCCCAGCAGAAACTTCACGGTCATTAGCTATTCAGCACGGCAGAGGGGCCTGCAACTCCGAGCCTTCAGCATTAATAATATTCAGGACCAAAAGTTTCCAGAACATGGGAACTTTCCACTGAGCATCAAAAAAAACCAACAGAGGAAGAAAACTAAAAGGAGCTGTGAGGTGAAACGACAGCAGCTGTGAGAGTGGCTCATCACCACCAGAAAAACTGGCGCGCATCCTCGCAGGCACGGGTAGGAAGGGATGGCAGCTGTGTTAGAGGTCACATCTCAAAATCTCTCGCGGTACACCGAGTGTGATACCACATAAGCAGAAAAACACAGAAAACAAGCAAACCTAACGATTATATGCATATACACACACACACGTACATGAGCCGAGAAGAAAAAGGCCAAAGTCTCTCTGAATGTTGGAGTCATTGGGAAGTAAGCAATACCACTGGGTAACCACATTTTTCTGAAAATCTAGTACTGGAAATCCTGTTTGCTAAACTTAACAGTGACATGGGATTCCTCACACACATCACTGCAGGCAGGCAAACACTTGAATCCCTTTGAGATCTTCGTAGCACTGTCGACAGATATCCCTGTGTTAACCTCCCTCCTGCGCAGCTATTTTTGTTCTTGTTCTTAGTTTGCAGACACTAAGGGGATAATTTATTTTAATTATTTGTTTTCAAGTTGAGTGGCTACAGACTCTGAACAAGAAATATCATTAGGCCCCAGCATATCAAGTAGCGCCGTAAAGATGCTATTCATTTTGTAGGCACGCTAAGAGACTGTTAGCATTTTCATTTAACATATTGATACACTGAACGTATTTATAAAGATAGCACAGCAACTTATATAAGAATAAAATATATTACATAATATTGTGGTAAAGATCTTGAGATAACAGCCACTCCATACAGCATTATCAAAGGAGAAAAAATACAGAGAGATAGGAAATATTATATGACATTTATCATTTATATACCTTGTGAGGTTAGGACCCTTATCTTTCTCACAGTTGTTTCACTTGAGTGGTAAAAGGATAAATGGAAGATTCTTTACCTCATGTTCACAGTTATGCATTGTGCTATCTTTTACTCACTACTGGCAAAGATAGACACAGAATTATGCTACAAAGATCTGTTTTTTTCTGTTTTAGGTTCCATCTTCCTCCTTGAACACACTGCAGCACTTGCAATAAATTGCTTAATATACATTTAGGTGAATTTGCACCTACACACTATCCATAAAGATAGTTCAGAAAGCCATGTTTCAACATAACTGGGGAGTAATATCACTGGAGAGAAGGAAATTAAGCTGAAATAAAAATATTGCGAGTTGAGAATTGGGACTAAAACCTCAAGATGATTGCACAGAACCACTGTGAGGTTCCTTTATTATTTTATAATTAGAAGGAAAGCACAGACTTGAAAGTTAAGACAGAAGGGGGGGGGAAGAAGCTAAGAGCTGCAGCAGTTGTCTCAGAAGACCAATACCAATGAGAGTATTTTCTGCCCTGCCCTCTGCCTCCTGCTGCTAGGGGCAACTGCTGTGCCTTCTTTTCTTCCGTGGGAGTGCCTGTGTTTTCCACACCAGTTTAAGGAGAGTTTCGGAAAGGCAGTGTGACTAACAGCACCAAGGCAAGCAGGGGAGTCAGAAGAATTTCCACTCTTACGCATGGGAGTCCCTAACAGAGACTACCGGGTTGTTTTTGTATCATCCATAAGCCCTTATTTTCCTCTGTTTGTATATGGAACAGGGTTTCCTGAGTCACAGAGTGGAAATTGTGTTCCATGCCCATTACTGCTTGAGAGGCCAGTGGATTTATTTTTCATTGTAACACTACTATTTATCAATACATCATCTTCCACTCAAATCCCTAATGATACTTTCACAATTAAAAAGGACAAATTTTGCAATATTTTTATAAAATATTCACAACCCTAATTTTGCAAACATATTCCACGGTTTCATTGAGTTCAGCCTGAGCTGTGCACCCTTCTAGCCTCCTCTGAGCACCGATCAAAAACTGAGATGGCTGTTTCTTGAGAAATACCTCTCATGACAGAGCCTATTTTCATCCTTAATTTGTAGCTAATGCCACCATAGTCTTGTTTTCATTCACAGAAGCCAAAGTGCTTCATTTCACACTGACAAAAAACCCTCTCCAGTGGTTTTTGCCTCTCTTGTCCTGCATTCTGTCAATGAGCGGCGCAGCTCTGAGGAATACATCATTACCGCCGCAGGCCACTCCAAATGACTCGGAGACCCTTTATATCATAGCCAAAAACACATGAAGAGGAATGGGGTCCCCTGGGATCCAGATATTACCCAGTTCAGCTGAAGCCATTCTCACTTGGTTTGTCTGAGAGCGATTTTTGCATTTTAATTTTTAATAATTCTTTAATCCATCTGAAATGGGGGAGGGAGAGCAAACACAATAGAATCCCTGTGCAGCTTCTCTCCTTTCTGCCTTATTCACATTCCCATTTTTTTCCTATTGGTTGACTATATTTTTATTTCTTTTCTGTACTTTGAAGCAGAAGGAACTTGCACAGTATTTTTTTTTCTATTATTTTATTTATTATTTTTCTATTATTTTTCTACTTATTTCACTAAGAAAAATCTTCAGTGAAGGTACCCTGTTATTATTACATTGAAAGTCAGATTCACATAGGAATTAGGGTTCCCCTGTATTCTTTACAAGTTCTTTCCCTTTCTATTTCACATCCTTCTTGTAACCTAACTTTTCTGTGCCATCTCTTCCTGCTTTAAGTTCTTTTATTTCAGCAGATTTCTTTATCACACCTTGTCTTACCATGGACTAGTTTTCTGTATGTCTCTTGCAGAGAAATGCTTATATTACTGAAACTCCCCCAGAACCCTGAAACATTTTCTTTATTTTAAAAGCAGTCTTATCTTAGTTTCATAAAGAAAAAGATTACCTTTAGCTCACAGTTGCCATATGACAAAACCTCCCACTTCTGATTGCATGAAGCAAAGAGAATACACCAAAACCCCTGCAAACAGATATTTTTACAAGGAATTTAAAAACAAAAGCAGCAAGGAAATACAAATGCAGAAGGGGAAGCCGAACAGCAAGTTTAGGACAAATGTGATCTATTTCAATTTGTGCAACTTCAGAACCTGAAAAATCTAAACAGACTGAGCTTGCATCTTCCACCCAATTACATGTAGTCTGAAGAGCTGCAATGGAGAGGATTAGTTTACTGCTAGTTCCAGGGAACACTAGCAGCCTGATTGCATTTTCAGGGCGCTGGTGGGCAGCAGCAGATGGTGGTCATTTCCCTGGCAAGCTGTATCAGGGATAATTACCTAACACAGTTCCAAGGTTTATGATATTATAAACCTCTCTTCATTTCTCATTCGCTGCATGTGGAAAGTATGGCCCTTTTAACTCCCTCCTTATTGATTTTATACTAGTATAACACCTTGGCCTTCAATAATTTTGAAATGATTCAGTGGTGAAGTAAACCAAGAAATAGACCTTTTAAGTCAATAAAAAATAAAAAAAACAGATACCGATCTTAATGATGATTTTATATTCTGCATTTGAAAACGAGGAATAGCTTTGTGTTGATTAATGAAATAAAATGCAGTAATTCCTGGCAGAATCTGCTGCATTGGGTCCTGGTAGAATTTAGTACTGTAGCCTTTTAAAAATTGCAGATGCTTAAGATTATTCTGAAATAAATTAGCCTGTGAACTAACTATACCTCTAAGACTAGTAATACTTGAAATGGGCCAGCCAGAATCCAGAATGCCTGTTTTGAATTAGAGTAGTGGAAAGTTTTTGGTTTAGTCTGATCTGGATTGATTGTAGTAGAACAAATGAGAAAGATAAAACTGGGAGCTTTTGGGAGTTTCCGGAATAGATGATAACACAAGTTAGAGCACATGGGTCAAGATCAGGCATAGATCTCCTATTTCAGTGGAATACTCTTGTTCACAACGTTTTATAGCAAGGGGAAATAAATTAGCTGCTGATGTGTCTCTAATAACAATGAAGAGACTCGCTCTGCTAATACAATGTGGTTAAATTNCATTGAGTTCAGCCTGAGCTGTGCACCCTTCTAGCCTCCTCTGAGCACCGATCAAAAACTGAGATGGCTGTTTCTTGAGAAATATCTCTCATGACAGAGCCTATTTTCATCCTTAATTTGTAGCTAATGCCACCATAGTCTTGTTTTCATTCACAGAAGCCAAAGTGCTTCATTTCACACTGACAAAAAACCCTCTCCAGTGGTTTTTGCCTCTCTTGTCCTGCATTCTGTCAATGAGCGGCGCAGCTCTGAGGAATACATCATTACCGCCGCAGGCCACTCCAAATGACTCGGAGACCCTTTATATCATAGCCAAAAACACATGAAGAGGAATGGGGTCCCCTGGGATCCAGATATTACCCAGTTCAGCTGAAGCCATTCTCACTTGGTTTGTCTGAGAGCGATTTTTGCATTTTAATTTTTAATAATTCTTTAATCCATCTGAAATGGGGGAGGGAGAGCAAACACAATAGAATCCCTGTGCAGCTTCTCTCCTTTCTGCCTTATTCACATTCCCATTTTTTTCCTAAGTTCTCTATTCCTCTAGTTTTAGAAGCTATTGGTTGACTATATTTTTCTTTTCTGTACTTTGAAGCAGAAGGAACTTGCACAGTATTTTTTTTCTATTATTTTATTTATTATTTTTCTATTATTTTTCTACTTATTTCACTAAGAAAAATCTTCAGTGAAGGTACCCTGTTATTATTACATTGAAAGTCAGATTCACATAGGAATTAGGGTTCCCCTGTATTCTTTACAAGTTCTTTCCCTTTCTATTTCACATCCTTCTTGTAACCTAACTTTTCTGTGCCATCTCTTCCTGCTTTAAGTTCTTTTATTTCAGCAGATTTCTTTATCACACCTTGTCTTACCATGGACTAGTTTTCTGTATGTCTCTTGCAGAGAAATGCTTATATTACTGAAACTCCCCCAGAACCCTGAAACATTTTCTTTATTTTAAAAGCAGTCTTATCTTAGTTTCATAAAGAAAAAGATTACCTTTAGCTCACAGTTGCCATATGACAAAACCTCCCACTTCTGATTGCATGAAGCAAAGAGAATACACCAAAACCCCTGCAAACAGATATTTTTACAAGGAATTTAAAAACAAAAGCAGCAAGGAAATACAAATGCAGAAGGGGAAGCCGAACAGCAAGTTTAGGACAAATGTGATCTATTTCAATTTGTGCAACTTCAGAACCTGAAAAATCTAAACAGACTGAGCTTGCATCTTCCACCCAATTACATGTAGTCTGAAGAGCTGCAATGGAGAGGATTAGTTTACTGCTAGTTCCAGGGAACACTAGCAGCCTGATTGCATTTTCAGGGCGCTGGTGGGCAGCAGCAGATGGTGGTCATTTCCCTGGCAAGCTGTATCAGGGATAATTACCTAACACAGTTCCAAGGTTTATGATATTATAAACCTCTCTTCATTTCTCATTCGCTGCATGTGGAAAGTATGGCCCTTTTAACTCCCTCCTTATTGATTTTATACTAGTATAACACCTTGGCCTTCAATAATTTTGAAATGATTCAGTGGTGAAGTAAACCAAGAAATAGACCTTTTAAGTCAATAAAAAATAAAAAAAACAGATACCGATCTTAATGATGATTTTATATTCTGCATTTGAAAACGAGGAATAGCTTTGTGTTGATTAATGAAATAAAATGCAGTAATTCCTGGCAGAATCTGCTGCATTGGGTCCTGGTAGAATTTAGTACTGTAGCCTTTTAAAAATTGCAGATGCTTAAGATTATTCTGAAATAAATTAGCCTGTGAACTAACTATACCTCTAAGACTAGTAATACTTGAAATGGGCCAGCCAGAATCCAGAATGCCTGTTTTGAATTAGAGTAGTGGAAAGTTTTTGGTTTAGTCTGATCTGGATTGATTGTAGTAGAACAAATGAGAAAGATAAAACTGGGAGCTTTTGGGAGTTTCCGGAATAGATGATAACACAAGTTAGAGCACATGGGTCAAGATCAGGCATAGATCTCCTATTTCAGTGGAATACTCTTGTTCACAACGTTTTATAGCAAGGGGAAATAAATTAGCTGCTGATGTGTCTCTAATAACAATGAAGAGACTCGCTCTGCTAATACAATGTGGTTAAATTGACTAAGTCTGAACTCTTAACACATTTCAGAGATTCAGTCTCTGAGCGGGGAGATTTACCCAGTCAGTCCAGAAGGACCTTGAAAAGCTTCACAATCAGGCCAACTCAAGTTCAAGAAAGAAAAGCAAAAAGTTCTGCACCTAGGGCAGAATAACCTTGTGTGCCGGCACAGGCTGGAAGCTAACCTGCAGAGTACCAGCTATGCTGGAAAAGGTCTGGCGGTTACTGTGGATGCCTCATTGAAAATGAGCTAAAGAGTGTGCTCTCATAGCAACAAGGGAAACTACGCTTGCATGTAAAGAAAAGAATAGCCAGTAGATCAATTATTATACCTTTCTACCTCGGCACTTGCTGAGGCTCGCCTGAAATACCGTGACAAGTTTTTGGACTCTCCAGTTCAAGAGTGATGTTGAGAATTTCGAGAAAATCCAGCAGAAGATTACCAAGACAATAATGGCCCTACAGCACGTGACCCACGAGGAGAGACTGGGGAAGATGGATTTGGTTAGTTCAGGGAGTAGGTGGCCATGCAGCCTGCAGCTACATGGAGGGCACTTACAAACCCAACACAGCCTCGCTCTTCTGACTGGTTACTGGTGCACACTATAATGTCCTGGGGGAAATAATTCCTCATTGGGAGGGGAGCACAGGGCAGGAAGGGGTTACGCAGAGAGGCAAACTCCATCCTTGGATGTTCTCCAGATGCCAGCAGACAAAGCCCTAGGTGGCCTCAGCTAGGGTTGTGACTGTTCCTAGTTGGAGAGGAACGCTCCACTGAATGACCTTCTTTTCAATCAACATTTCTATCATTCTATTGTATGTTTTCCTTCATTTTTTTTGTGCACTACTTTGATGATGAACCTATCTCCTAAGAAAGGCCTCTTTGCCCTTTCTGTGAAGTGGAAATGTAATGTGACACACTTTGCTGTAGATTTTTTTTTTTTTTTAAACCAACACTGGCAACAGTGCTACAAAACAAAGAATATAAAATGATGGAATAGCAGTTGTATTTACCCGTCCTGAGTTCATTCCTTCTCTTGGTTTCTGACGAGGTATAAGCAGGCCAGGGCCAACGAGAACAGCACAGAACTCGCTGAAAAATAGTGCAAGGGGAAAGAGGTGTGCTCAGAGCTTCCACCTTCCACGCCTCCAACGCATTTGGTACATAACAGGAAAGTGTAAGACTGCTGCTTCTGTCCCACATAGATGCTGGAGAACTGCAATTTCACCTGTAGCTGATAGCAAGAAAGTAATACACAACGGGGTGAAAATTAACTATGCCAGCTTAATGGAGCAGGAAAGATACAGGGAGGATAGAGAAAAGGGGGTATTGAAAAAGAAAGGGAAAAAAGAGTAACAGTACCAAATTACCTGCATCTTTTTTTTTTTGCATCCAGTTAAAAAACAAAGGGTTACCATACTTCATCTAGACCACCTAGTTTCCAAAGTATATGATATATTTCCATGGAGATCATCCATCTATTACTGTATCATCTCTGATTTTGTTTCAGGTATGGAAAAACTATACCATCTCACACAAGTACGTGGTTTATTATTGGAAGAGTGGTGAAGAAGAGTTTGTTGGTTTGTAGATGCTATTAGAGAAAGTACAAAATGTCCCCCTGTCTCCTGTCGGAGGCCCTCTGAGACCTTCTTAGTGAGCCCTGTCACAGTGACCTCCTATGGCTATTCCCTTCAGATCTCGCCAGAATTGCTCCTAGGCAAGCTCAGAAACAAGGAGAAAATGAGAACTGACAGAAGTTACTCTTGGTAAAAGCAAATATATTGCCTCAGTGAAGCTCCCATCCTTTACTGTCCCTGAGTAATAACAGACTTGTCCTGAAGCATTCACTTGGGTTGTGAAGTGCTGTAAGAAAATGAAAGTGTGGTCTGTGAGATACTAATATTTCTTGAAACAAGGCAGGGGGGGATCACAAGGAGCAGGGGGGATCATTCCTGCCCTCTGATTAATCCCTCACACACTGCTCTAGTCCATTAGAGACATAAAGGTGCCTTTAACTGGCCTCTGAGCAAAGTGCTTTATGCAACACGTTCCCCGTCCTTGACACAGAAAGAGAGAGGATCTTCAGCAGCGACTCCAACTAACACAAAGTATTTGGGAACAGAGGAACGCCTCCAGGAAGCTCTTTCTGCCAAGAGAAATTAGAGCAGCTCATGGTTATTCTAGCTTACGGAGGAAGCCAAGCCATGCCTGGGGCCATGGGGTCAGAAAGGTGCCAACGATGACCTCCGCTCTGCTGGGATGCATGGAGGAGCCACAGGGTTGGAAAGGTGCCGACGATGACCTCCGCTCTGCAGGGATGCGTGGAGGAGCCACAGGGTCGGAAAGGTACCGACGATGACCTCCGCTCTGCTGGGATGCATAGAGTAGCCACAGCAGGAGCTGCCCAGCTCTGTCCTCCTCTGAGCATGAGGACATCCCGCTGGTCCCAGTGATGGCCGCAACTCAGGATGGGGTTTGGCCACTGCTGAAATGGTGAAGGTGGCAAAACTTCAGAAAATTATTGTACTGGTGATTTGTTTAACTGTTGTGGCACAATTTATGCATCATTGTGTAAGATGGTATTATAAGTCACTGAAAACTGTTAGTTGTTTCACATAAAAACAGGAGGGTTGCTCTGTGAAACAGAGAATATTATGTGTTTAGTGGGACTTAGACTGTACCAAACAATTTAAAGAAGTGGACAGGTATTTCAAATAGACCTTCATTTCTAAGTCAGATGGACACAAATAGCAGCATGCATTGACTAATGGCATCACTAGACTACTACTCGATACTAAGCTGCAATGTACTGGCTAATTTTTTACAAGAGGGTTTCAGATATGGTGGTACAATCACCTTTGTGGGCCCTGCATTATAATAACTGAAATACACACACTGTAGGGCATGCTCTCTCTATGATCTAATGTGTCACTTTATTGTCTTCTTATAAGTGTTAGAAACCATAATTCTAGTATGAAAGGTCAGCCTCAATATAACAAAATACCACTCAAACATACCAAAAACTGTGCCATGAGTCTACCGGGGTGTGGCTACAGAAAAAAGTAGGAAGATTTGAAATAGAAAAGATGACTGGTTATGAAAAAAATGATTCAAGAATGTTACAAATAAACAGAAACGTCCCTGCTCATGGCATGGGTGTTGGAACTAGATGATCTTTAAGGTCCCTTCCAACCCAAATCACTCTATGATTCTATGGTATTTTGGGAAAAGGAGGAAAGAATAAAGGAAGAAAGAAAAGAAGATTTTCCAATAGTAGTTTTACTAGATTACTATCAAAGATTACCTTGATAACAGCACCAGACGCTCATGATTGCCAACACAAGAACTAATAAAAACTTACTGTGAGTTACTGACCTGAAATGCTTTGCTTCAGAGTAGCTTATCTGTTGGCATTATTCTAGTCTGTTACTTATGCCTATATGATAAGCATCATGTTAAACCAGAATATTTGAGTAACAGCATTATTTTCCCCCAATAACCCATCATATATTCCACCAATGGCATCTTTCCCAAAAAGATACTTCCCTTGAAAGAAGTATTTTATACCAAAATGCTCAAAATAGAATTATAAACAGTAAAATTTTGAACTAGTAGGAATCTGCTCATTTCCAACATCCACAATTTTCTTGAATTTAGGATATATTTATGTCTGCCATACTCTCTGGTTACACAGAAGGTCTTTCAGAAACAATTTTACTATTGAAGCTGGAAGCCCATGTCAGGAACTCTGCGTTACTGTTTATGCAACTGAAATGCCTGTTGAATAAATGGCCCTCTGCAGGGCTGTTATACTTGTCTATTTCTGTATGCCAACTATGATATTTTCTAAAGTATATAGGATCATGGTATCTACTCACTGACAGTCAAACACTCCACTTAGGTATGGTTCCAGCAGTGCATAGGAGTCATAAAGAAAACTTAATGAGCTTCCCAGGGTTTGCCTATAATAGAGAAACATGCATGTGGCATATAGCTTCTTGGTGCTAATTCTGAAAGAAAAAAAATAATGGAGGAGTAAAATCTAATACAGGGAAGTCTTGCACCAATGGGAGAAGACTATCAAGTGCTGAATTTATAGCAAACCTTTTTAAAGTGCTAAGCTGGAGATTAATGAAAAGATCTGAGACTTCAGAAAATTTCTGCATTTAAATTACTCTTTTCATAAGGAGTAGGGCTAACAAAGTTCTTTCTATAGATTTATGACTTACATACTTTTATCCTCTGTCCCTCTCTACAGTAACTCTAGTTCTTTCCTCTGCATTCCAATATCTTTCTTTTTCACTCTTGCAATATTAAGTCCGTCCTCCACATCCTCTGAACTCCTCCTGCTCTCCCGTCCCCCTCAAAAAAAAGCTATTAAGAAGAAACTGCTACGACTGATTCAGAGACACAAATCTTTTGAGTAACTCATCTAGCACATCAATGAAACAGCTCAACTCAAGCTCCCCTTATTTTTTCCCCTAATTCTCATCACTGAAATAATGTCCTCCTTCAAGACAGCCACTGATCTGAAAACCGGAGGCAGTTCAAACCTCTGAGAGGTTTGAAAAACCTTCTTCTCTCAAATCAAACTGCTTAACAGGCTGAAAAATTACTTGGGGGGAACAGAAAGGTCTTTACAGAACAAATAAAACAAGATGACTGGGATAAATAAACCACTTGAAAGTAGGAACCCAAGAAATCTGGTTACTAGAGTAACTTTAAAGCACAGATGGAGACCCTTCTTAAACAAAAAACATACTGTATTCCCATCATTCCTTAATTTGTTTCTTGGATTCGCATCATTGCACCATTTTTGCAGACACCTTTCTCCCAAAACATCTGCAATTTTCAGAGGTAGCTCTGCGTTACGCCCCAGCCCCACCGCCGCCGTAGGGCGATGGTGTCAGAAGCCAGCACACCAAGGGTGAGTCTCTGCCGAGGCTGCAGGCATCCCTAGCTCGGCTGAGGTGGGACTTGATTCNCACTTTAAAGCACAGATGGAGAACCTTCTTAAACTCGGCTGAGGTGGGACTTGATTCTGTAACCAGATCACAAGGAGGACATATTAGGACGCAGCAACTACTGTTAGGTAGCCACAGCGTACCAGGTACTACAACAGGAGCAAAGATGGCTAAAAACACACAACATCTTGAGTGCCAGTGAGTGGCCATGGGTGGAGCAAAGAGAGAAGTGCGCTGCCCCAAAGCAGCCGTTCCTTGCTACACTCAGATCAGCTGAACACCTCATGTTCCTACAGTTATTGCACCCGCAGACTGATGCAAACATTTGTTTTTCACCTCAGTGCTGCCATATCTATGTACTGCCCCCTTCCAGAGAGATGGCTCCTATTCCTTCCCTCCTGTTTTCATTGACCTCCCTTCAGCAGCCTGCACAGAGCTGCGTTGGCAGCTTTACCAAGGGTGATATTTAGAGTTCAGTATTTTTAACACAGACATTTCACTTAATGCAGTTTCCATCCTCTCTTTGCTGTGGATTCCTTTCCAAGTAGCATCGTGTCCAGTTCAGGAGGCGCGCGCGTTGGGTGCAGCTACAGCCCCTGGGGGCTGACCTGCCTTGCAAAGAAGGGTAATAAATTAAATTTGAAACGGGGGCATCTAACCACTTCTAGGTTTGAGTACATGCTGGGCTTCCTCCAGCCTGCACATGGTGGGTCAAGACATGGATGCGCACCATCTTTACACCCCTTGATTTCCATGGGAAAGAAACTCAGGTGTGTACACAAGGAAACTGCAGTCCGTTCAATAACTGTTCTGAATTGGACTCCTATTAGCACCTAGCTTTAAAATACCTAGTTTGAGGTATACTGTAAATATAATCATTCCTACAGAAGCATTTAAGGCTCCTCTATAACTTTTTTTTTTGGTAGTATTCATTTTCATTTTATAAACAGGAATTTGCTTTCTCTTTTTACCAGGTCCTTGTATTTTATCATCTTTCCTCTCTACCCACAAATGCAATTAAAAAAGCAAAAAAAAACCATAAACAAGAGACACTTCGTAATAATTTCTTTAAAGCCTAAATGTTTTAAGATCAGATGGGGGAGAATATGCATATTTTATGAAGTTTGCAAATGCCAAATTAGATACTCTCTGATCAAAATATGTTGTGCTTTATGCTGAAAATATTTGGGGTGGAGCATTTGTTATTATTTCAGATGTACACTCGATGTTTCCTACTTAAACTGAGATTTGAAGTTATCTAGTTCTCCATCCCCACAAGCTTTCTTATTTCAGTGCTGAATGGTATTAGCTGCCTTAAATCGGCTTACCAGCCACCCAGGAATTACAGCCCCAAATAGCAGTTCTCCACCTGAGATTTATTTTGATCAATAGGTGGGAAAAGCTTTGAGAGCTGAGACCACTTGGTCACCGTGCAACATCTCCCTAACTAAAGCAGGGACAAGAAATAAATCACAACAAAGTAACTTCAGATAGAGGCAATCATTTGAAGAAAAACAACTGTGATATATCCTGCAAATTCAAATTGACACAAATAGAAATGTAATATTTTTACAAGCTCAGAAATATTTGTGAAACTGCTGAAGTTTAAAGCAATCAAAAACAAAATAAATTTCTGCTGTTCCAGTAAAATATAAGGATCCCATTTTTTCAGCTGCCTTTCTCTGTAGAATTACTACTAATACTATACCAAGAATAACAACTTAATTCATTCAGAAATTTTGAAAAAAATTATTTAACATTGCTTCTTTTTTTTGTTTCCATCCCAAATAAGTAGCTATAAATTAAGAAAGCTATAATAATTCCACAAAGTAATAGTAAGATTTTTTTTTTGTGGATTGCTTCTTATCTGCAGCTACTTCTTAAAACTCTTGAAGTTTAGAGAGCTGCTTGCCAAGGTTATGTGTAAGGCAGTGGCTAGTCATCATTTTACACTGTTCAGATAAAATTGTGGGGAGTATTGCCCCCCTACTGTAAAGTACATACTTTATTTGGGTTTTGTTCTTGATATTTTTTCATCATCAAATCAAATTTAAATGCTGAGTCATATTTGTACTCAAAAAGCATATTTAGCCAAGGTCTTTCCTACTTTTAAAGCCATACCTTTTCTCTCATATAACAAACATGGCATTCTATACTTTTCCTACCTTTGTAAGAAAAAGAAAAGAGGAAAGAGCAGGACTGTATGTGGTGTTTTCCACACACAGTTTTCCACATTCCAGTCTAAAAAATGACTAACAGTAGTCAAGATGCAATTGGTAAGGCTGCAGAAATGCTGATTACTAAAGGCAGATGATACTAGAACTGGAGTAGACATACTAAGCAAGAAGTCAACAGATAACCAAATAATCTCATTCACCTTTCTTCATGAGGAGTCCCATTGTAGATAACGGGATCAGTCATACCAGGAAATCCATGTAACATTTTTAAGTGTTGCAATCGTATTAAAAATTATCATGAGACATGTTACCATTTTCAAACAGATATATAGTGTGAGGAATGTAAGTAAAATCCGAACCTAATCATTCTTAACAGAGGTTCTGGAGATGCATCTCCC
>VZTO01007755.1:46160-61893 GCA_013400615.1 Syrrhaptes paradoxus
TCTCAACCTTCACTTGCCCTGAAAAAACATTCCAGATATGTTAAATAATTTAACTGGTTATGGCAGACTTTAGTGATACACTTCAGCTCCTTTCACTGCTAAACGTTAAAGATTTACAGCACACTGTAAAGACTAAAGTACAGGTATAATTACCTTATTTTTTCCTTGTAGAGATGACTTCTGGATTCTCAGCACCTCTACGCTTATGACTCGCTCTACAAGTCAGTCTCCTGAAGGAACAACCCAAGACACGTCAAGCAGAAACCGTGCACAGCCAAAAGAGCAGGCACCTTGCTTCGAGTTCCCCTCTGGCTATTGAGCCTGGGAAGAGCAGACAATCATATGACACTTCTTTTCTGAAATAAGTCATCTTACCGGTTTGGCCAAGAGAAAATTTTTACACTGCCTCTACTAGGACCCTGTCCCATATGGATCGCAGTGCCTTTCAGTGTGATACCTTGAGGATTCATTTTTTAATTCTGTTTTAGGACCATACCATAACCTGACCCTAAAGATATACACACAGCGGCAATTACATTTTTGGCCAGTGAATTACTGAACTGATATCAAATACACAGGAGATTTTTCGATCAGATATATCTTCCAATGTTGCTCTGGTCTAATTTCTTTATTTTCACGTAATAGGCTGCTCAGACAAGAACCTTACTTACCTGTACACGTAACAATATCTAAAATTGTACTCAATCACCCGTATTCTTGTGACACTGAGGTAGACTGTCCTCTGACTCATCTGTGCACCATGGCGAGTAAGCTGACAATGGGGTTCATTTCTCTGTCTCACATTTTCTATTACATTCTAACTCATTGCTCCTGCATTAATGACCTTGTTCAGTTCACAAGATTTTTATGCACGTGCTTCATTGTTCTTCACTATGGTGAAGAAGCAAATCCTTTTTTATTTCAGGGGCTCCATTGAATGGATATCCTTCAGGGGACAAAAGCAGGTCAGCTATTTCAGTAGGCAGCATCTGCAGATGTAATTCCTCTATGAATTATATACACACATATAAGCTTGCAGACACTCTTAAGCAAACTGGCATTTGTAAAAGAAGAGGCAGCAAACTGAAGAAGACAATTTTCTACAGCAACAATCCTACAACATGAGCTGTAGCTGTCTTGTACAGACTGACTTAATTTAACTCTTGAAAAAAGGTTTACTTTGGTTTCAGCTGATTTAGTTATTCTGGTTTTGTAAGCCATGTCATATTCACTGTATTTAAATAATTCTTTTCAGAGAATGACAGAAAGAATAATTGACAGGATGGTATAATTATGCATTGAGGAATTGTTCTATTCTAATTGTTCAAAGCATTGCATTGCTCTAAATTAATGGAGGTCCCCTTTAACACAGGACACAGCAAAAACAGAATCTGAGGTAAATGAAACATATGCCTTGGTAATCCCTTAACAGATAAAATAAGTTTATTTCAGTTAACCGGAGAGATAAATATAGTGCAGAAAATCTGTATAAACATTAAAAACCACAAAAATTTTAGTAACAGTTTAAATAGTAATTTTGCCAAACAAGAATAGGGACAAGCAACTCTAATAATGTCATCTGCGTACCTTTTTCAGTGCCCACTGAAGACAGTCAGTATTTTGTGAACTTGGCTGCTTGTCTTGGCTGAAGAGATAACCATCTAGTCCTCTGAAAGTAATCAGAAAGTTTTCATCAGACTTGAACAGTGATGTATAAGGAGCAATTCTGGAGGATATTATGTCCTGTGGGCACACTTTTCCCTTACACTTTCTCAAAAAAATAATTTTCAGTCCAAGATTATTTCCTACTACTTTATACCAGCAATATTGCATTTTCTAGTTAAACTTTCAGTTGAAGCAACAGAAGGGGAGAACTGCAGACTTCTGTACTCCTCCAGCTACCTCCCACCCATATATTCAGGTACGAAGAGCAATGAAAAAAAGTAACACAATTTACAATTTTTTACTTTTTTCCAAAGCCAGTGATTCTTTGACCTAGATTTGAAAAGATGTGCTACAAAATTAAGACCAGATCTGGAGATGAGACACAGGAATTTAAGGGAGCTGCAAATCCTCAGCCTACTCTTATCCACATTTAGTTCGAGTGGTGAACAGAAACTTAACTAAACTCCATCCCCCGAGATGTAAGTTAATATTTTTAAACATAAACTGTTATTTTGTGGATGCTATCCCCAACTTTAGGGGATGAGGACAAGACTGAGGTGGGGACAAGATGAAAAAAGAGTTGAAGAGGGGCAGTGGAGGAGGAAGGGAATTAAGCAAGCAAAGGTGGTATATAGTATTAACTGTGAAGATGAACACGTTTTGCAAAGAGTGCCATTATGTCTAACTAACTAGAGGTCAGAGAGACAGTAGGCCAGATTTAGGAATATATTTGTGACGCAGTAACTAGACCATCCTTATGACATTCTTTTTTACTTTGACTGTGATTAGCAAAGTTTCTTTTATTTGTTTCTGTCAGTTTGTGTTAAATCACTGCTGAAGAAAAAGCAAACAATCTGTTTTATTTGCTTCATAAATATAATTATAAACTTGCCAGAACCAGGTTAGCCACAAATTAACGTGACAGCTACATTCACTTTCACATGGATTATTTATGAAGAAACTTTAACAGGGTAAAGCTACCGATAGGACCAGGTATTGCTGCAGAAGCCAACAGAGGTGCTACAGTGACAGGCCACAGGAGTGGTCTAAAAGGTATGACGAATGATGAACATCTTGCAATTTGCAAGCCAGCAAAGTCTGGCATTTAAGAAATATTGGCTACGTCTGCAAATATATCTTCTCATATGGGAAAAGGCGGGTGTATTGTATCAGGGTCCACATTAAGCTATTATACTCCCTCAGCTGTCTTATTCCTATAAACACCGTGTTGCTCTCAATGTCCATGTGGTACTGAGTTACTCCCTTCCTCCTTGCACTCTTCCTTCCCTCTAAGCATTAGACTTAACAAATGTCCACAAGATGATTCTCCTCAGTATTCTTTGGAGTTCCCAATATATGCTATTTGGGATGGCACTGGATTTTAAATGTTGAAAATTCATTCACCTTTTTAGATCTCTGAGCTGCTGTGGGAACTGGCAGCAGATTTTCCAAATAAATAATACAGCATAAACCTATTTTATCCATCAGTTAGCACTTCCAGACTACATGCACACACACACACACAGACACACAAAATATCCCAAATATCCATAACTATAGAAAAGAGTCTGGAAGTTTTGTTAAAACTTAGTAAAACCTGTACAGAGCTGTCTTTACAAAGTCAGAACTTTCTGCATGGATAAAAGTTGCATCCATTAATATTTACACACACTATAAAGTTCTTTTTTCCCCCTCTTGAATTGCAGGAGGTCAGAAACAGCTTATGAATATACTTGACAAGGCTTAAGCCAAGAGGCAGGAATCATAAGGCTAAGAAACAAGAAGAAAAAGAAAATAAAAAGCCCTGCACTTCTGCTATAACACAATATTGAAAGAGCTAGCTACTATTTAGGCGGTGGCAGTGACAAATTGGTACCAGCTTTTGGATCAACACATGCCATGCTATACTCCTCCATACAGAAAGCATAAAATCATGGTAAACTAGTTGAACAATAAGTGAATGCTAGAATAGTCACATTTTCAAAATTATGTTAGCTGCAATGGGGACACTGGAAGAGTCCACTGCAGTTCTGAGATGCGTAATGTACTTAAGGTTCAAATAAATCTTTTAAATTGCTGCCTGCACTTCTGTTGTAAGCGTTACTTCCCCACTCACTTTTTGCCTTTTTACGTCTTGGGGTACAGATACTAAACTTAAGTAGAAATGGTTACAATTTTCTTCCTTCTCCAAGGGAACTAGAAGCTTCTGAACTTTACCACCCATTGCTAGAAAAGGAAAACGAACAAGCACCAGACATTGCAAATTCCCATTGACTGGAAAAGCAGCACACATGACATGAGTTTGCTGCAGGCTGCTAAAAAAAAACCTCTCAGAAGGGTAAGTAAGTTGCATCTTCTGTAGTACTCATGGTTGTGCAACAAGCATCAAATGCAGCTTCTAACTTACATGTGTGCTATCTGACCCAGTGACAAGGGAAGAAAAGCATAACTGTATTCAACCTCTACCCAAAAAGTCCCGTTTCATTCAACCAAAGTCATCTTTGCAGCACTGAAAGATGTGTAGTATTAATATAATTGCCCCATAAGCAGAGGGAGGAGGAAAAACTCCCACTGGCTGAACAGTGAAGCAAGAAGATTGGGGTTGTGCCCCCCATAAGGCTGCACATTACAAAATTAGCCTTTTAATGATTGCTTCACTGCAGCCTAATTGTGTGCTTGGTAGCGTGTAATGGATGGAGTGATGCACACAACTCTCTTCTTTGGGACTGTCTTTATCAGCTGGCCTTCTTCTAGCTTCACCATCATCACAAGAGCTCTTAGCAAACAACTTGCCTCTCCATTGCCATCACCTACTTGTTCCCCATCTCCTTAGTGCTCAGAGCACACATGCTTTCCTCGACCTCTGATGATGCCTCTTCTACCAAACTCCTTCAGAAAGCCCTACAGTCCTGAACAAAGCAGGACGATGGAGATCAGTGACAAGTGGTGTCCCTCAGGAGTCCATAACGGGATGAGTATTGTTTAATATCTTCATCAGTTAACACAGACAGTGGGATCAAGTGCACTCTCAGCAAATTTACAGATGACACCAAGCTGAGTGGTGTGGTTGGCACACCTCAGGAATGAGATGCCATTCAGAAGGACCTGGACAAGCTTGAGAACCTCACGAGGATCAACAAAGCCAAGTGCAAGGTCTTGAACCTGAGTTGGGGCAACCCCCAGCAGCAATACAGGGTGCGGGATGAAGGGATTGAGAGAAGCCCTATTGAGAAGAACTTGAGGGTACTCATGGATGAAAAGCTGGATATGACCTGGCAATGTGCACTCGCAGTCCAGAAAGCCAACTGTATCCTGGGCTGCATCAAAAGAAGTGTGGCCACCAGGTCAAGGGAGGTGATTCTCCCCCTCTACTCTGCTCTCGTGAGGCCCCACACGGAGTACTGTGTCCAGCTCTGGAGTCCTCAGCACAGGAAAGATATGGACCTGTTGGAGCAGGTCCAGAGGAGGGCTGGAGGGTTGGAACACCTCTCCTATGAGAAAAGGATGAGAGAGATGGGGTGGTTTAGCCTGGAGAAGAGAAGGCTCCAGGGAGACCTTATTGTGGCCTTTCAATACTTACTGGGAGGATCTTGCAGCATGTCAGTCTGCTCCGGGTATTAGTTTTTATTTATAAATTGACCATCAAAACTCAACTGAAAAAAAATACTAGAATATCCCCACCATGGTGACTGGCCCTACAACAGGGGATGTGCTATGTAATACTATATTGTATTACACTGTGCAAGGACTCAGTATATTTGGAAGGCTCGTTAAAAAATTAAAAATGGTCTGCCTTCTCTGTCAGTATCTCTCTTCCAGCCACTGGAATATTCATGTTCTCTACTTTACTCTCTAAATTCTGTTAATTTTATATGAAGCCTCACATAAAGCACTCAATGATCACACGAACAGAAAACTGCAAATTCTCCTTTTTTTCATTTCTCTATATCAACAGAAAAAAATTACCAAAAGATACAACTGAAACAACAGAAAGTGCTACAATTTATGAAGGCTGAAAAAGTCTTACAACTTTGCAAAAGCAAAGGACATCAGAGGTCTGAATTCAAATGAGAGAATTCAAATGAGAGAATGAAAAAAAACCATTAAGACCTAAGAAATCTCCTAGACTTCAGCACAATCTGTCTTGAAAGTACCAGCATGTACAAGTCTTATGTGGCTGAAGTACTTCAGTTACTTTTCTTTTTTAAAGACCAAATGCATATTTATCATCACAGAGGAAAGGAAATGGATTGTTAATGCTATATGAAAATGTTATTTAGAGAGGGAAACAAAACACATTATAGGCAGAAAGCCAATTTTTTTGACTTGCTTTGCAGAAGTTAATACTCTCCACTCATATATTTTAAGTAGGACTACTTGGATTAAAAAAAAAAAAAAAGCCCTTCTTCAATCAAAATGCTGTTTTCTTACTTCCTCATAATATCTTGTGGCTGGTAAAATTTCAGAAGTGGAGAGTGGATAACAGCAAAAAGTTAATTAGTAACAAACATCTTTCCCTTGTATTGCACAAGAAGTTCAGAACACGACAAGCTTTAGTCTTAAATTCTCTACAAGTCAAAGAGAGAACAGCATTAAAAAAAAAATATGTTATCATTCACTTCTAGGTAGATTTCAGACATCCTTTTTTTTATGAAGATGCTAAAATATTCCTCTACTTTAGAAATACTCAGAGGCTTTATTTCAATATTTAATAACAAAAAAGGTGGAACAAAATATTTTGTTCTGCCTGGTACTGAATAATTTAGCTTTTTATTGATCTTTACAGGCTTATTTTCAATATTTGTTTCTAAAATACAACTACTGAAATTACTTCTGTAGCTGCAGAAGACTAGAAGAAATAGGCGCAGATGAGTCTTTAATGAATACAAATGCAAAATATAGTGTTTGGATAACTTTTGGTAAATGTTCTTTGCCAGACTCCTCCAGCACTCTTCCTATTTTTCTTCTAATGTGTAATAAAATTTTAATACAATGGTTTGCAAAAAATCCCAAACAGACTACATATAATTTCTATTCTTTTTGGATTCAGAAAAACATATTCACTGTAAGATCATAGTCCATTTACAGTACAACCACATCATAATCCAGATTTTTTTTTTGGTCATTTCCTTGTGTGCCCTATGTGGCAAAATTATAACACTGTATATTTGACTAGAACAGCTTGAAGACTTACAAAGGTATTTGCTATTATGTCAAATGACTTCTCTCCCATTCAGAAACACCTTTAAACCAGCTTATTTTGCAGTACCCATGCAAAGCACACACATTGTAATTTAAAAAGGAATGCAGAAAAAAGCTTACAAACAAATCCTTATTTCTAGACTTTGTCTTACTTAATTCTATCATTTAGCTTTTCAGTTGTACAGATTGTAGTTCAGTATACAATAAATTATCATTGTAATGGTATTCTGCTTGCAGAATAAGAAAGCAGACATAGTAGATAAATTAATCACTGGAAAACATTCACTGAATTCTGCAATTAGAGCTTTGTCATTGAACAATGACATTCCCACAAAGACTCTTATAATTCTTTATTTTTAGGTAGAGTAGCATTACCTACCTTGCATACTGCATTCTTTACACACCAGGAGCTAAAAAGTAGTAAAATTAAGTATGTAGTCCACAAAGTAATAATTTGGGAATATTATAGATGACCATTTATAGGGATAGAGCTTGAATCTTTTGTACAAGGTACAATAAATGTACGTGCGTGGCCTCTGTATGCCACCCTTTCCCTTGCCTTCTAAGTTGGGTGCCTGAGAAAAAAGTCTCTTTCTCTGAATGTGGAAAAGCAAAGACATAACAGATACTTAATGAGGTTTGTCCTATTTCTGTGAAGATGATTCACACACGAACTGGACCAATAAAGAATCTGGTTGCAGACTTCTTTATGACTTTCACTTCTAAACATGTCCAGGTCCAATGAGGGGGAAAGTTGGCAGACACAGGCTGAATTCAAAGCAGCATGAGTTTTGGATTCATATGAAGTTTGAACTGATTCCTTAAGAGACTGCTTTCAAGTGCTTTTGTCCTTGCATGTCGGATGAAGTTTAGATGCATATAGTGTCTTAATTCCAAGACACTGAAGTCCTGGAAAATCCAGTAACTGGTTTACGATCATATTTCTTCAGAAGAAACAAAAAAGTCACTGCAGATATTCTTTGGATAAGCAGTTTTTGGAGCACAGCAATATTTCAGTGAAGAAGTATGATAATTATACAAATTACTTTTATACAGTAAGGAAAAAAACATTATTTTTAAAAAAGTTGCCAATCTCAACACGAAGATCAAGGAAAAAAACACCTTTGTTAAAGCAAAAAAAATTTTTGACAAACAGCAGGAAAATACCAAAGCATTTCCATACCTACTTGAAATACTTTCCATATTGTCAAGATCAGCTTACACCAAAGAGGCTCAAAAGTGAATGTTACAGAATGTCTGGCTGGAAAATACTGAAGTAAACTCGGCCTATTCAAAGAAAATTCTGAAGAAAAAAGCCAAATAAGAAGTTCAAAAGTGAGTGTAAGCCTGATGAAAAGTACAATTAAAAACTCATAAAATAAGAGCTCCATAGTAATCATACACAATAATTCAACTAAGCAAACTCGAATGTTTTCTCACATTGTTGCTTTCAGAACACCGGATCATAATTCAAAATCAAATGATTAGAATATACTTCTTCAGGTTACTGTCATTCATCACTATTTGTTCTCATTGCAGAGCTGACAGTTTGTCCTGAGATAGTAGGTCAATTTACTAATTAGTTTTCAAAGTTAAAGACATATTTTGCAAGAATGCATTTGCTCTAGTAAAATGAAATTACAAGAGAATCTCAATATGTTTAATTCAGATATCCTCTAACCTTGCATAGTACACAAAGGTAAACAATGAGTGCTTGGGGCTTAGGGTTTTTTTCCTACCCCTAAGACCAGGACACTGCTTTCAGAAGTAGAGGATCAAACTGTACAATCTCATTTAATATATTTTTAGCCAATAACCTTTGTGTCAGCTTATGACTTCAGAACTTCAATGACCAGAATTCGATGAGGTCATGCTTAGAGAAATCAAATTGCCAAAATTCAGCAAAAGAGGATAATAATTATCTGCAGATCTCAGGCTATATCAACTGTTGTGGTTTTAAACCCAGCTANGAGAGTCCTAAATCCACAATCCTGGGCATTATCTTATGGTATATACTTTGGTAAATAAACTCAGATATTCACCTGAAACCTGACAATCTGGTGCTGTAGTTTGATTTATGGGAATTATGTTTAAGGTGATCTGAACAAACAGTTGAGACTTGGAGCAGTAATTAGTAGAACCAAGGAAGTGTGGAATGATTAGGGATAAATAAAATAACGTCATTTTCTGGTAAAGGGTGTCAGAAAGGTTCTTAGGGAGAATTTTAAATGAATTGAAATTGCTTTATGAAAATGCATTATTATTATATGGATTAATGATCCATTAATGTCTATCATTTATAATCATAATAAAGTTTACTACTTGAAGTTATGTAAAATAATATTGTATTTGATATATGATCATGAAGATGTAGAACCAAACTATTTCAGTTAACTGTTCATACAAGGTAGGGCACTAAGCTTCTTCGTTACACTGTAAAGTAACAGCCTTCAGGACCCAGTTTTGCCTCTTCAATTCCTACATATTTTTATGCACAAAGCATACTGTCCTTGGCGTTTAAACCTCCTATTAATGGTCTTCTCATTTTGAAAATAGTATCTGAAGAGGATGTGTCTTCATTTCTCCACTTCTAAAGGCTTCACCAGCACAGTAGCCCCAGCAAATGCCTACGTGAAGGTAAAGTGTATTCAGGTGGGTCATACAGGGACCCACATTCTCTGCATTTGCCAAGTGACCAAGATTACAGAGCCAGAAAAGACTTCTCAGAACATACTGGACACAAACATCATTATGTGCTTGTCCTTTTCTCTCATGGAGGGACAACTAAGAAGTTGCTAAGCATGAGGAAAATAAAAACTGGTCCACATTGCCACCATCTACATTCTCCAAGAAATGATGCCAATGCTTCATGGAGCCTTGGCAACTGCTGGGGAAGCAGTGTGTGGATCTCAGGTGGCCTCCTCCAAAATGTTGTCTTTTTTTTTTTTTTTTNTTGTGCACTTAATTGTGATGATCACTTAACTCCCAGCCCTGAATGATCCTGAATTTTCCTGCCTAAGCCAGATGTGCTGGACCAGGATTAGAAGGACATTGCATTACCAGCTCACCTTGTCAGGTGCAGAAGGTATCCTGTAGCACATATCACAAGATCTTCATCTGAGTGCTTCTCTCAAGTGGGAGAAAATCCTATCATTAGCCGTTCTGTTGGGGTGATGTTGGTTCCAACTGCAACCTTCGGAAAAAAATTAAGTGTTCCCAAACATCAAGGAAAGCAGCAGCAATACCTTAGGAACAAACAAAAGATTTTGTAGCAGCACTGTTGACAGATTTCACTTTGTTTTTCATACAAAACTGGAAAATACAAGTTAAGCAATATTCTACACACCTCCAAAACAGGATGTGGGATTTGTGACTGTATTATGAGAAGAGTAATTTTTCTATGGGGCAAGTGGCAACCCGACCTCAGATACAGCTGTCATGATCTGACACTTCAGTGGCTTCACATTTCCACTGTCTGTTGCAATATAGTCTATACTGTGTTCATGTGTGTCTTTTATAACAGTAATTGATACTTCGATTATTTTATATTAATGTTTCCTGTAGTCTTCAAAGAAACTAAAGCCAATGAAATGGTTTAATTCAGTGAATTGGCTTTAATCTGATCCCATCCTAGTGACATCGATTGCACATTATTTGTAACTACTCTGGAAAAAATTAGACATAATTTGCATATGAAAAGCAAATCTGAGATCCTTCCAGAGTTCAGAAATGAGATTTGGTTCATAGAGCTTTTGAGCCATCTAATCTGACCTTCTGTGTAACTAACACAAGGTCTGATCTGCATGCAGATTCTTGTTCTGATTCAACCAGCTTCTGTTCAGATATACCTTTAGAAATGTAAAAGTTAACTATTTTGAATTCATAAGCCTGAAAAATGTATCTAAAATTCTCAAAGGGAATATTATTTCAAGGAGATAGTGGCATTACTATTTCTCATCTTGGATNTTTCAAATGTTTCTAGACATCGTAATTCCTGCAAATTATTTCATACTGCATGTGACAGGGAAACTACCTTCTAAAATGAAATGCTACTACTTGAGTGCTACTAGAATAATTTAGTTCATAATGTACTTACAGATCTCATTCAGGCCCCACAGTCTCACAATGCCACATCTTGATGCTCAATGTGAAATGAAAATAAATTCATATTATTTAGTTTTCTAAAACTGCATGATGTAACCATTTGCAGATGGTTTCCTTGAACAAATGGTCTTTTTAAAACCCGATATAATTTCACTGTCATATTTTAGACATTAGCCTTACACCTTCTTCAGGAATGGGATGCTAAGCCACCAGAAAAAAGAAGATACATGTGAAGTCAGTACTTGCAGGACAGAGATTTTTTTTTTGCAGCTGCATCTGCTTTTGTCTTGTCATTGCCACAAGTCTCACCACTTTTCTCCTATCACCTTCATTCACTTGTATCTTTTCCTCTAAACTGTCAGTTTCTGCTTGCTAGCACACAGTTTTGCTTCCCCTCAGGAAAACAGCAACAAAAGGCAAAACCAAAACCCTGTATAATAACCTTGCTCTTGCTTCTGGTGTTATAAGTTGCAGCTCACCTCATATAAGGCAACAATTACCTCTCTTCCAATAGATCATCTTTCACGTGTTTGCAAAGGAATGTATTTCACATCTTCCAAACTTTCTGGATACAGCCAGTAGCACTGCTCTACAATAATCCACTAAATACCAGTGTGTTGTGGCTTTGATCCTGGTGAGCCACAAAATGTAACAACCACTCACTCGCCCTCCCCATTCCTGGGAGTTGGGAAGAGAATTAAAGGGGTAAAGGGAAAAGAGACTTGTGAGTTGAGATAAGAACAATTTAATAACTAAAATACAACAAAACTGAACTTAATAATGACAAAAATAATAGNGACTTAGCCACTTTGGGTCTCAATCCCAAACCTAAGGCCAAATCCTAGGCCAGTGATTGTGGGCTATGCTCCCTCCCAGCTTCTCCTGCTCCTGCATATGCTGGCACGGCAGAGAAGGTGAAAAGTTCTTTACTGTCCTGGCAGCAACTATAAACATCAGTGTGTGATCAGCCTTCTTCTCCAAAACATATCCTCACACTAACTACCATGAAGAAAGTTAACTCTGTCCCAACTGAAACTGGGACACAGAGCCATAGAATCATTTTAGTTGCACTGAAGCCAATCAACAGACATGCCCAATAACACAGTTTCCCTAGGGACAGGATTGTCACGAATGAGCAGGTACATTGGTGTGATGCCATGTCCCTTTTTTTCTGGGCCTCCACTGCAGAGAACGTAATCAGGAAAAAAATGGACAGATATGTGATGCCCCTGAGTTCCAGCAACTCCTATTCGCCAATAAGCACCACTAAGGCAAGAAGCTTTAATTTTCTCTAATTGATGAAACAAATCAGACTGGCCAATGGCCAATTTTAGAACAAGAGGGGTGTGAGAGTAGCTCAAAGCTAGTTCACTCCATCACAGTACGTTGTGCTATGCTAAACCTGCACTGTGCCAAACCAGGCAACTTGGTCTGAAGTTTTGAAAGTGAATCAATTGTTCAAAAATTTCCTACTAAGACATAGTACATAGGGGAAAAAAAAACAAACAACCTTCAATATAAACAAAGGAGAAAGCCCCCGCCAGCTATATTAGAAGACAAAATGCAACCAATATATTTTAATAGTTTTAAATTATATTAGATTTACTGTGCTTCTGGCTTTTAGCAATATTTGTCTATGGTTTTATAAGGTTGGGCGTGAAGAGATGCTGAACTTATCCCTAATTCACTGTGGGAAGTCTTGCTGGAAGATGCATGGAGTGAAAAACAATTGACTTATTACAGAGCTTGAAAGAGGAGAAATGAATGAAAGCTTGATGATGTTATTATTCAGTTGCCAAAGTTTGTGGACTCAACAGTGTCTATGGGTGATCTATCATAATCCAATTTAAACCCAATTCATATAAATTTGAAGTTATTTCTTTCTCATATAAAACTAAATCAATGGAATTTTGAACTACATTAATAAAAGTGTCCATAGAGGAATTTGCATAGTTTTAACCAAATAAACATTTAAAATGGCATTAACAAAAGTAATGCAGCTCATGTGAAGGCAAGTGATAAGATCGTATGCTGATAAGTAGCAATAACAGACACTGTAAAGACAGAGACTTATTTGATCACTTTGCATTGAATTTTGTTCTATTTTTGGATATGTGGTAGAGGACCTAAATGCTATCCCTGTTCTTTGAAGTAATTTTGCAAAACTCATTGACATTGATAAGGACAGCTGTAGGCCCTTGCTATTGATTGCTTCTGCCTATACAAGTCCACAGGCAGGCTCCCAGTTAACGTAACGCAAACTTGGTTTCTAAGAATAACTGGCTAAATAATGGATGAACCGTGACACACACACACTGTGTTTATCCACAGTGAAACCTCTGAAATTTCAACTGTAACTCAATTAGGCTGTTAAAATCTAATTGCATTAGGGCAAGTGAGTATTGCTCATTGGGCTTAATTCTTACAAAGGCTGTCAATCCAGTCCTTGCTCTCCCATTCTTCAGTTCTGGACCTCCTTGTGTATCAAGGCTTGTAATTTCCAGGAAATCTTCACAGATGATGGAACGGTGCAATAGTGTCCTCTCATTACTGAATTTCCATCCCAGATGGCTTGGCAGTAATGCTCCTCCAGGTCCTGCTGTCAGATAGGAGCTTCATCTGAATTACCTCCGTTCCGGGCTCCTGGACACCTTCCTGCCCTTCTTTCCTACACATAATGTCTTCTCCAGACTTTTCTTCTCACTATACTTCACCCCACTGAAGCATAATGGGGACAGCTGTCTTCACCATTAACAAGACAGGATGAACAGATGTGGGCGAAAGAGCCACTTGCTGTATGACTGGTAGTCTAAGTTCAGAACAGAGACACAGAAATTACAGTACGCTCCAATATGTGGTAGATGCTCACAGCAGTTATTCCTCATGCCCTTAGGTCTTTGTGAGTAAATCTACATTAGAGTGCATCAAGCCAATTGTTCTCGTTGCTGAGCATGAATTTCTTGGTGCTTTAATTAATTCACCCACAGCATGAGCACCACTGTGTTTGATGCATACTCATTCTTGAAGAGCTTGGGCATATAATTACTAACATGAAACAAAGACTAATGGACTGATAGGAACAGTGGACTAGAAACATGCAGGAAAACAGGAAAGTAGCATCATAGTGAGACAGGAAAATCTAACTTGAACTCTTTCTGGCAGAGGCTGTCATCACAAAAAAAGTTTCTATACATACATATATATATTTTTATCTTCACTCATTTCCCTGAGTCTCCCAAAGGCTTTGTGGGTTGAAAAATGACTCTTTTTAGGTTTAAGTTTTACCTGGAGTTGTATTTAAAAATTATGTCTAGTCATATTTTTATTTGTTGGCTTAGGAACACTTGGGGCAGATGGAAAAGGGAAAAATCATAGTTTTCATTTGCTTTTGTTCTTGAGAAGCTGGTTTATGTACCCTATGCAGCGAGATGAAAGCTAAAAAAAAAGGGAAAAATTAAATCACAGCAATAAAGTATGTAGGCATTTCTCTGACTTGCCCAATAAATGTGCTGTTCCAGATAAATGGGAAATGTGTATATTCTGCTAGCATACTTCTTAAATATGGATGGCATTTCCCCCCTTCTCTCTAAACGCTTCCATAACAGGGCATAGCCTTCCAGCCAGTCCTGGTAACATGGCTGCAAGGCTTTTGCTTCTGTGGATTTCAGGCTTTTGTGAGATCAGACCACAGGAGTGCATGTTTTCTTGCAGTACTGATTTTCTTACTTTATGAATCTGACCACACTTCTGATTTCTGAAACTAGTATCTTTTGGTATGCTCTTTTCTAATAGAAAGACAAGGTTAATATAGCACTGGGTTTGCAACAAAAAAGTCCATTCCTACACTTAGCACAAAAGGTTTTTGGTTTAAGCCAAACAGAGAATTATGTATATTCATTTAAAGATTTTGGTCAAATCTTTAATGCAGAACAAACCTACTACAAAAAGTTAAAACAGTAAAATTAAACGTGAATTAGATAAATATTACAGAGCCTTATAAGAAACACCATCATGAGATGCTGAGAGGTTAAATTACAGCATTATTTCAGTCAAAGCTCTGTATTTAGACTCAAACAATAGAAAGCTGTGTGAAAAATAAAAGGGAAAACTGGACACCTACAATCTCGGATTCAGATTAAAGACTTCCATGCTGCACATCTTAAGCAAGTGGGTTATAACTAACAGGATATTCAAAGGTATCATCCGCTTATTCCATGTCTAACTTGAGGTTTTCCCCTTTGCACAGAAAAATATTTACTGCATCTACAACAAGCTGATTTCGGGCCAGCTACAGGGACCTCATCTGGAATATGTTAATTGGAAAGGAACGTGTATACAAGTGTCCCAAAACCCAGATGATTGCCTTGATCACCAGGCTATGTAATTAGGCTTCTATTTCTGGGTTTTCATGATAATTTGGAACTTAGTCTTGCAGTTTTCTCTCCAATAAAGAACAAAAATAAATGCAGAAACTTCAATATTGTATTTTATACATGTGGAATTCTTCTTTTCCAGACAAATCTATCTACATTTGCTTTGCTGTTGCTAGCAAAATCTTTACTTCTCTTAAGAAATACTCTTGCTTCATTTCAAGGAAATAAGGCAACATTTTCACAGTCAGCAATAACCTACAGAAATCCAGGCATTCATTAGAGAATGAAAAAAAAAAAAAGAAAAAAAGAACAAACAAACAAAAGAAAAAAAGCTAACATGCGGAATTTTAGGCACATCTCAAAGAATACAAACCATGCACTTGCAAATT
>VZTO01007755.1:61973-128890 GCA_013400615.1 Syrrhaptes paradoxus
GGGATTCATAAGAGAATGGAAAAAAAAAAAGAAGAAAATAGGTGCAAACAAACAAAAGGGGTCAAGCTAGCATGAGGATTTTTAGGCACATCTCAGAGAACAAAAACCACGCACAAGCAAATAAACAAACCCTCCAATATGGCAGGTCCTTAAAAAGGTTTCCCACCTCTGGTTTGCATTGACAAACTCGTATGGGTCTCTTGCCTGCGTTCAGTGCTACAGTAAAATCCCAAATAAACTTCCAATTTAAGAAAGAGCTAGTGTCAGCTGCCAATCAACCCAAGTTCTGCTTTACTGTCTATCCAATTCATTCGCTAAGAAGTGCCCCAGCTGTAGTTTGCCTGCTCACTTTATGTTGTATTTTTCTTACACCCTCGCAGCTTGGTTTTACTCCATCACAATCCTCGATAAAGCTGTTGCAGTCTGTTCACATACTGCACGGTACACAGCAATACAGTGGTTTCTGTCGGTGCTCCAGAGCCATTCGTTACTGTCACGATTCCAACACCCTGTGCCGTTACTGCAGACTGCCAGCTATTGTTTTTCATGTGCACAGATTTAATGCCCAAAGGAGGACACCTACGACTGTTATTTAATAAAATTACTATAATAATACCACCTTACATTTATGTAAATCCCCTTTCATCCAAGAGCCTGAAAATATGTCATGAACATGTTTTTTCCTTGGATATAATGGTATAGATTGTTCCACCTGCCACTGGAAAAACAGCTCCTTTAACATACAACGTATCTGCTTAACGATGCAAATCTGAGCTACACAATTTTGAACATGTCTGTACAACTACATCAGACGTTACAGAAGGCAGTCTCACCAGCATCCCAAAGTTAGAAGGTATCAATTTGGACCAACTTGCTGCTTCTGTGGTCACTGCTACCAAGAAATTAGGGACACAGGGACACTATAAATAGGGACACTGCTGACCCACAAAGTAGATTTAAGGGCAAGTCTGAGGCATCGCTTGTAAAAATGGATGAAAGGAACTCAGGAATAAGTAGAGCAGCTTCTAAGATACTAAGGTGCTTTTTTCATTATGATTATATTCAAACAAGAAATGCACCAAGGTTGAATTTAAAGATCTGGGGAAGAAGCAGGTGAGCCACTTAGCATAAATGTCTATCTATCTCCCAACTAGAAGGCAGCCCTGGCACTGTGAGAACTTGTTCTCTATTCACCTCCACAGCCAAAGTAACCTACTGGTTTATAGTAAGGTTCTTACTTTCACATAACCGGATTTATCCCTTTCGAGTGCTTTGATTTATAGAGATTGAAACTCCATGACAGCACCAAGTATTACTATTTCTCACAAGTGCTGTACTGAAGTCTGAAAAGGGAGAGGACAAGAGATGGGGTCACATTATTTCCACAAAAGATATTGAAACTCTATGCAGCAAAGCCTACTTCGTCTATGCTCCTCTTCACCTACAGTTATAATACGAGCTATTTCTTGGGAGGATCTGTGGGGTTTGAAAAGGGAGTCTTCAAACCCCACAGTACCACTTGCACTGTGCCACACTGTGACTTTGAAAATGCTGCTCACCTAGGAAATAAATGTAAGGCTTCATAAGCTTAACTGTAAAATTAAATTTGGGGATCTTTCCACCCAAACTCCTTCTGTACCTAACAACCAAAAAAGAAGTATTTTTCTAAATGTGTCCAACATGAACTTTTCAAGCTCTATGAGCACATCAAGGACAGCACATGACCCCAAAGTTTGTTTGAATCTGTTTTTCTTGAAAAAGGCTATTATAGTATTGGCCCTGTTCTTATCTCTTGAAGACAGTAGCCCAAATTCTCCCCTCTTACACAAGTCCAATCTCACATTGATTTCAATGGGTTTCAGTGGAATAACTGAAAAGAGAATTTGGCCCGTAATCTCTGACTTTATCATATAACTAGTAAGTGCTTGGCTAAGATTAGATTTAAAGATAGCCCAGGGGAATAATTCAAGGACTCAAGAACCTTTACTGACACCAAAGCCTCCCGCCTTTGGGGAAAACACAAAACAGAACAAAGTGCTTTTAAAGGACTATATGCCTTGAACAGGGGGAAACCCTCAACTAAAACGCTAACTGATGTTTCTCTTCCTTCTTCAGTAAGACAATTAAGAGGGAATAATTCTGTTCTAGAAGAGAAACCAGTCTTTTGTTTTCTGAAGTTTTCTTTCAAAAATTTGTATGTCCATATACTTGATTGTCTTAGTGAAGGAAATACTTCATGCTTTTTTTTAATCCGTTATACAATGTGATTGGAAACAGCAAGTACCTCCATAGGCATCTATCTACAAAGATTTTCTTTTGACTTCCTTTGAATCAGTTGCCTAAATATGTGGGTCAAAGTTTCTGTTGCAGGCCACTCTGTGCTGCAAGTTAAGCAGCATGTGACCTAAGGGATGAGACTTCTCTGAACCTTGAGCTGTTGAGCACTAAAACACCAGGCAGACTCCTACCGCTCTGACTTTCAATAGTGTCCGTGACAATATGTTTAAATGCTTGTTCATGACTGAGGAGGTGGCTTATTAGCCTCTGGTCCACTCACTGGTCATCTTCTCTTGAATTAGACTCAGACTTTCGAGTTAGCAAGAATTAATCCCCAAAAGCAGAAGTCACCAAATAAAAACAACCCGATTGGATTCCACGGCTGCTTGCTGCTGGCTTTGTGGAGACAAGCACATCACTCTTTGAGCTCAAAAAAGAAAGTAAAGCACTTCTTCACCCTCTGAATTCTTTGGTCATACACTACCACTTGGTCTAGATTACAAAATATTATGAGGCATGAAAAACAACTGTGTCTATCCTTCCTGGGTGTGAAGAGTCGAGTCAGAAAGATCACAGCTACATTTCCAGATTTTAGAAACATTTTCATCTTGGCAGTTGCAGCAGACAGTCTTATTCATGAAGTAAATGAACAAGACCTTGCCCAAACAACTGTAAACAACTGTAACTGAGAAATTAAATGCAAATGGTGATTTTTGCAATATTTTTTTATAATAAAAATTACACTTGAAGGCCAAAAGGAATAACAAAGATACTAAGAGTGAGAGATCAGTGAGTTAAAACAAATCCCAAGAGTAATGGGTAAGTCACAGCCACTTTTGCAAGCTTTTTGTATTCAGATTTTTTTGTCTAAATTATACCTTAGGAAAGAAAAATCTACCCCAGGTCTATGTGCCTACAGAAACATATCTTACAAACAGTGCTACTGCAAGCTTTAAGCTTGCAGAAGCCACAGCCGTGCTCTCTCACCACTTTCCGGAGAAGGCATGGATCGGGGCCACGGCACCAACCCGCAGCTGAAGGTCCCTTGCTCACTTTCTAATTTACCTCAGGCCTGACACACATTTAATTAGCAAACAGCTGTGGCTGTTAGAGATGCCACAGCCCAACTTGTTTGCTCCTGCCCCTCTGCCAGAGATTATCACCTTCTCAGGAGAACACTTCAGAGCTGCTTTATAGCCGAGCAGCTCAGTTTCAACCCACCACTGCTGGCAACCCAAGGCAAGTCTGTGGGCTTTGCATTAGGGTAATGCCCCAATCCTGGTGGAAACAGCATCATCCAGAGCAGTAACCACCAGCAACCGGGAGCATTTTCATTCACCATAGACACGACCCACGCAAAAGTGCCTCAGCAACCTACAGCTCCAGTAAGCTTTGTTACCATCGTTAAGTTACGCCATCGTAAACTACAAATAAAGAGATGTAAGACCTTTCTGACACTCTCCCTGTTCTCTTAACCCTTCCTTCCTTTCTTCTCCCAGCTTAGATCTATATTAGATCTATATGGTTAAAATCAGTAATGGCTGCTAACATTCTATAAAGAGGGAACATTTCTGTGTCTTCTTTGCTGACTGGTAGAACAGCATAATAAATCTATTTATTGTACAATTGTGCGGTATGGGCTCTGAAAACTATTCCTAAAAACAATTTCCACAAAAATAAAACAATTCCAACTTATCCCCATATGCAACATCAGACTTGCTGCACAATTACGGGGAACTACACTCTGCCAACCCTGTTAAATTGAGGACCTCTCTTTTCCTGGCTCTGTACTGCTGGACAGCTTATGTTCCCACTGCTCTGCCTCCATCTGTGCTAACAACAGAATCCTTTTTGATTAAAATGTTGCTGAGTTATATTGCAAAGGCTTACTTGAACTGTGCACTTGCTTCACTTAGAAATACTTTTCCCCCATTTGGCTGCTAGATATAAGCATCTGAGAGCTATGCCTCCAGCCTGAGGTATTTCAATGAGGGGGCAAGAGCGAGATCTTTTAATTAACATAGATTTTCAAGGGGAAACTCAAGCTCTGAATTAGGCTTTTCCTATTGTGTATATATAAGCTGGTTGTTTTTTTTAATAACGACCGAAAGAATGCGCAGAAAAAGTGCAAGTGGAAAATATCCATACATGGGGAAACACAGCAGAGCCTTCTGAAATTAAAGAAAAATACTAAGATCTTCTTAAATGAGACACAGAAGGAACAAAAACTAACTGATAACTAAGTACAGTTTAGGAACTGAGGTCCTAAACATTGCAATGACTATATTTCACAAAGAAATCTCAGGACATTTTGGTCTCCACACAAAACCTACCTTTTTTTAAAAAAAAATAATAAATTGTGAGAAATGCATAGTGTAAGTTTTCCTGTGTTCTCAGCTAGACTGATGACTGCATGGTCATTTGAGTTTCTAATGAAAACACGCTAGCTGGAAATTCACATTAAGGGTTGTTTTACAGCAGGTAAGAAACACACCTTTTGTCACACCAAAGACTAACGTCTGTTTCCCAATTAAAGATGGAAGGATAAAAATGAAACATATTAAAGTAGGGATTAATAAGCAAATTACCTGAGGAAATTAAGATAAATTAGTAATTAATTAGACTGTAATTAGGATATAATTAAGTAAATTAAGGAATTTGGGATGTACATTACATGTTGTAGCTAAAACAATAGTTCTAGTTCAGAAGTAATGTCATTAAACACTTGTAACTCTCAGTGACACATTTCAGGTTTCAAGTACCAAAGTTTGTATTTTCAGGTGGGCCTTCAGCCTAAAGAATATCTCTGTATTTGACAACAGTGAAATCTAAGAAGAGTCTGGCACATTTCTTGGGAACTGTTCAAAATTTGGGGAATTATGCAATTCCTGCACTGAAAAAAGACTGGGTCTGAGTCTGGGGTCGAAGTCCCTCTAGTAACAGGAGCAAGAATTTGGTATTTTGTATCAATCTCACTGAAAGCAGACAATACTAATGCAGGAAATGGAGACAAACAGAAAACATTAGGATTCCTGACATTTTCAAGTATCAGAACATGTTCATGGCTGAATTGTATTTTGGGGACAGACTCAGACTAGTTCTTAATTTATCTGAACTGCTCCTTGTATATAGCTGCTCCCAGGAAGGGTTCTCCAGGAAGGGTTCCTTAACTTACAGCAAGACAGCACGTTAGGTGGGTTTCATAGATACTGCAAGAAAAGAAGTACTCCTCTCTCTCTGTCATTAATGTCCAGACATTTGCTCCTAAAAGAACTAAGATCCTGTTTGTTTTCACTGGTCTCCAGAGTTCCAGTGCCACTCAGATCTAACATTTGCTTGGAACATGCATTATTTAGTGCTTTACAGTTCAACCCAGGTACAGTGAGAACAGGCATTACGTTCAGTTCAGAGCTCATGTGTGTAAGTTAACCACTCTCTTATATCAAGTTCTTACCCTTTCACAAAATACGATGCTCTGTCCATGGAGGGGGAAAAGGTCTGTTTGTCACAACTCTGTGACATTGTACTTCAGCTACTCCAAAGCAATCCATTTTCCAAAACACTCAACCAGGAGTAAATTCAGTATTCAAATTATCAGGCTTAAATTAGCCTCTCTTCCTGGTATTCCCATCTGATATGAATTCTTCTCTAGACTGTGAAGCTGCAGAGCTAAAGCCTGATTGAAAATAAAAAATGAGCATACGCTACTTTGTCTATGATAAAATACCTCTCTCTTCAATGAGTTTAAACTTGCAATTATGTTTGAAGACTGATGTCAGATAACTGCTGAGCAGTTCAGGCAGTGAGCAGTATCTTTATATTCACTAGTTATTGCACAGAGCCATAGGCCAGCATCAAGAAAACTGACTCTGCTGCTGATAAAGGGGACTAAGTAGTTTAACGGATGTTTCTGGGAGGAATCCTTAGAGAGAAGCCTCCAAGAGTTTTCATGAAAAAAAACAGAGGCAAATTTTTTTCCTTTTGTTCTATAATTTTGTTTCCTCTCTCTCCTTCATCAGCAGTCTGACACACATCAGAATAGATATGACACATAAATATAAATAATCTTTTGTTTATGTAGTATTAATTACCTGGATGGAAAGTGCACTTGCCAAAGAAATCTATACAGGAGCATGGGCATCAGCCACTAGAACTCAATCATCCTCTAAATAAATACAACTACATAGCAATAAACAGCAGCATCATGCAGTACAGTAGAATAGGAGTAGAATAAAATGTTCAATTGTAAATCACTGTGCATGGAAATTTAGGCAGGCATAATACAATTACCCAAATGGAGGTCAAATGCAATTTCACAGGGTGAATAGCAGACTATGACCATGTATCTGTTCAATTTTTTTTAATTTCAGAATGATCCTGCTATTATTTAACATTTGGAAATATCTCTCATTTTTCATATGCTATTCTGATGAACACAATTAATTAATTTAGCAGACGACTGCAATTTGCATAATTTTCACAAGGAACACTTTACTTAGTGTTTGGAGTTTTTATTCTGGTCTCCACACTTATACTAGGAAGGGAAGGACACAAAGCAAACAGAGACTATCAACCATAACACTGATCTGAGATCACCTCAAAACAGCACCTATCATTATCACCAGGAACAGACAAGTTTGCTGGAGAGGAACAGCACTATAAAATACAAGCAACAGAGATATGACATTACATTTCTTTTTCTAATTAATATACTTACATGAAGAAAACTTCAGAGAGATCTGACTTACCTATAAACCTTCCATCAGATATAAGAAAGAAAAATGTAAATGGCAGAGTCCAGGTTTTAGCTTTCAAATCCATCCCACTGATACCAGCAGGAGTTCTGTTTGGTGATCAGTCTCAAGCTGTGGTCTCACAAAAACAAGAATCTTGCTCTTTAAGTCCTTCTTCATGCTTTGTAACTATTATTTACTATCTGTAGGCTTTGTTGTTATTTACCAATATTCAGAGTTTTATTTTTCTTCCTTGAAGATCTTGATTCTGTAATACATACAAGAACAAATAAGCTAACAAAATGGCTAGGCTCCTTGGAAATGTGAAATTTCATCACCATGCTGATTCAGAGCCAGAAGGAGATCTCTAATCAGAGGTGCTGGGGTCAGGTTTACCTCTCAGACACTGCTGTGACAAACCAACATTTATAAAAATATTTTTATCCCTTCACTGGCCAGTTTCCATGTTAGCTTTCAAAACCAACTTGAAAAAAAAATTACAGCAAGACAGTTTAAGCTGCCTTTTAGAGGCCTGACATACATACCTGAATCGTGGCATCCAAAGGGCACATTCAATACAAGTAGTTATAACTTGCAAAATATAATCCTTATCACAGAAAATGACATGAATGGTTCATCGCCTTGAAAACCTTTAGTACTACCCCATAAATACAGATCTTCATTAACAAGACACTGGGTTGGATCAATGCTAGCTCTTCCTGACAGTTCTGCTACATACCTGTCTCGTTTTGTTAGTTTAATGAACTTGTTCCCAGCTCAATCCCACAAGTACAGTGTGGTGTCTGCTTTAAAAAAAGAAATTAAAAATATGATTCAGCTGATACAGACTTTAGAGTCACTCATCTATGCAATACTGAGTGACTTTTTCTGGCCAGGGATCAGCAATGAGCAGCAGTGTGAAGCAACTTTTTCTGCTGCAATGCTTTTCCCTTGTGAGAACTGGAAACAATTTTAAAACACCACTAGATTTGTTAGTTAAAAAAGTTCTGTGAAAAATATTCAGTTATTCCATGGGTAGGGACATATATGCTGTATCCCTGAAAAACACTTCGGACAGGCAGATGACACACAGATGTGTCTGGCCACATTGTTTTTTGAGGCTGTCCCAGACTTAAAGATTTTTTCTTCTTTCTGCATGCAGACTGATAGCATCATTGGAGTCACCAGTCTACAAACAAGAGGTGAACTTGGCAGCATCGACACTGAAACCACAGGGTAAAATTTATGTTTACTGTATGTAGCCCAATTGTTCAAAGAACTGAGCATGTTGGCACCAACCCAGCAAAGCACTTAGAGGATGGCTGGGACTCCTGGCGTGCCAACAGCTAACCCCACGTCTCAGGGCTTTGCTCAGCCGGGACCTGAGAACCGAGTACCTCCTGGGGCAAAACCTGTGCTAGACTGCTTTACCAGGGGCTTGCCCACTGTGCTGGCTGTAAAGGATTGCTATGTGCTGAGAGCAGTAAGAGTAGCCATGTACTCGGAGGACCCTGTGGTATACCAAGAAAAGACCAAGGAAATCCTATCAAGGAAACTTCACTGACATTAATGAAGGTTTTACTGTTGGTTTCAACACAGGTGCCATTTCACTGGGTGTGTCCCCTCCACTGACTTTTTTTAAAATAAAGCATTTTGCAAATTACATTGATCAATAATTGCGTAGCAGGGCTTCGGCCACTGAAGGAGGAAATGTTGGTCTGTGAAGCGCATCTCTGAAACCTCATTAGCAACTTCTCTGGTTGGTTTTGTAATGACATGTAATGGGTTTGAACTATGTTGGTGAGAAGAAGAAAAAAGAAGTTTGAATACCAAACTGGTCAAACTATTAACTTCTTTAGAGGCTTACTATGAGACTATGGGAGACTTTTTCTCCGTGCTGATACTGAAGTGGTCACAGTGAAGCAAGCAGCTGGATGCATTGCTTGTTTGTTTAAGGTTTTGATTAGTAACAACCTGTCTCCAGGTTTACATATGCTGATTTCAGAGTTTTAACCTCTTAAATGCAATTTGGAGCTTTGCATTTAAAAGCACACATACATTTGAGCCTGAAAATATTTTGGAAGAGAGCTTAAAAATGGTAAAAGCAAGAAAAGATTTATCTACTAGTTTATCAAGATGAGCTTGGGCTTGTGTGATATGGGAGAATGATTTGATGACCTCAGGAACAAAAGACACCACATTATTCATCCTGAAACTACTAAAGCCCCAAGGGAAACTTCTCAATGTACAGACAAGAGCAATCCACCCAGGCATTCTTTCCCACTCACATTTCTGGTTGGTTTTTTATGTTTGGTTTGTTTTGGGTTTTTGTTTGGTTGTTTTTTTAATTTAGAACATTCATCAGATCTTTGACATTTAGTACCAGGCTCCTCTACAAGACAAACAGGCAGAGATCCCAAGCTAAAAACCCTGCGTAATAGCAGCACATGCTCTCATCTTGATCCTGTTAGCTTGCTAGTAGGAAACCACAAGAGAGATGCAAAGGAATGGTAATCTGAAAATAAAGAATGATGGGCAACAGCAGATTTCCTAACAGCAGTGAAACAGCAAACATGATTGGTTCCTTAATTTCAGATAATGTTTCCCTAGGAACTCATACAAAACAGCAATTCCTTTACTATACTTTTAAGGATAAAATTCTACCAGAAATCACTCAGTGAGTATGGTCAATGTATTCAACCTCTCACTGTAGGGTCTCCCTTGGTTTCTGTGTGATGTTTTTCTGCTATACTTAAATACATAAATCAAGGTTTTATTCTGAAGCCTGCAATTTTTTCAGTGATTTGCTCTCTTGATTTCCCTCCTATGTATAAGTCTGCCTCTTCATCATAAAATCATTGTTAATTTTCCTTCCACTTCTGTTTTTCAAAGGGTCTCCCCTAATTCCACTGTTTTGAAATAGATGAGATCCCCACCCCAAGTCTTTATGTTAATGATTTAAAACCAAACTTGTCAGTCCTAACACAGTTCAATTCATTCACATTTCAGCCTGGCCCATTAAGATCTTTATGTAGATCTTAAATGTAAAAAAACCCACCCCTGCAACCCAACAAAAAAAACCAAATCAAAACAAAAAAAACCCACGGCAGCAAAAGAAAAAATAAATCAGCTTTGGGTATCAAATCCACAGCTGCTACACACTGACTGCTTACGCAAGTTTGCTATAATACCATTAGAGGATCTGCACCCTGGTCTCTACTTCAGTAATTTCTCTTCATCCATATCTCTAAAGGCATGAGTAACCATGAAGTTTAAAGGGTTCTGCCTCTTTTTTCTTGGCCTCTCTAACTTCCAAATTGAACCAGTATGTGGAGCCAATATATAGATTTTTAATAGAAGACAGAATGACCTTCCATCTTTTTTCCATCAGCCCCACATCTTCCTCCCGTCATCCTCACGCCTTTCCCTCTGCCCCTAAGAATATATGAACAAGAGTTAAGAGACCGGCAGCCCCAAGAATGACTTCTAGAAGAAATTCCTGCCTGACTGAAATACTAAGAAAAAAAAAAACAAAACACTTCCATCTTTCAAATGCAATGAAGCTAGAACAGAATTCTTCCTTTTATTATTTTTCAGTAAGGCTGACCATTTGCATATGATTTGCAAAATTCCCCTCACCTTCCTAACATGCACAGGGTATAAAATAATATCTTTCTGTCTATATGAGATGGCTTATTGTCTGATGCTCCGTGAAGTCCACAGACATATCCCTAAACGGCCTGCATATGAAAATTAAACTTTAATCCCTTCACCTGGTGACGCTTTCTACTGCAACACAGTGATTTATTTATGTTTTTTTTAATCTTAGGCTAATAATAAACTGCAAATAAAAATTATTTGTGAAAATACAATTGCTCAGTGATGTATAGGACACATTGTAGGGGTTGAAATGGCCAAAGCACAGAAGGATATACCTTATTCAATGCAGCTGAGAAAAGCAACAGAGAACTTCAGCCTTGAGGAAAGGGAGCCTTGATAGTGTCTTCCAGTGCTGATGGTGTAATAGTGAGACACTGAGTTACTTGCAGACAGAATGGTAGGAGCTATTCACCCCATGACTTCCTTATCTATGAGAGAGAGAGACGCACAAAGAAGAAAAAAAGCGCCCAATTTATATATACTTCAAAGCTGTACATCACCCTCCCCTTCTCACTTTCCTACAGACTTACTTCCACCATCCTACAGGTCACAGTTAGGCTAGTACTATGAAGAGACCAGGCTTTCTCCCCTAACTGAGAACCTGAGCTGTATGGCATCTCAATTTAGTCATTTCAATTTAAAAAAAAGCAAACATGGTGTATGGTAAACTGTAACTTTCATTTCCTCCTATAAAAAATTTAAAAGCTTATTAAAAAATTCTCATTCTGCTCCAGAGCCCTGAAACTAAATCATTGATTTCATAATCTTTAAATTTTAATTAAAACTAAACTCTTGCAAAACAAATTAGAAATACATAAATATCGTGTGTTAAGAATACCAAAGGATTGTTCTGACAAGGTACAAGGTCTCTGTGGATGTAGCATGCCACATGTATGTGTCTTGAGGTTTCCTCAGCCTTAGCGTCAGTTCATGATCAAAGGAGCTTGTCAAATAAATGTCACAAAATTGTCACTATATTAAAAATGAACTTTTTTTTTTTTAATTGGCTAAAGTTATTGCCATTAGAAACTACTAAATGTCTCAGAACACACCAGAGAATGCACTTCAACAAGAGAGCCCTGTTACCCTGTGCTCTGTGTTTAGCAGGTTCCCTGGGGCTGGCTTTTGTGGCAAGAATAATGCCCCGCGGGGTGTTCCACCAGCCTCCGCCATGATAAATGCCAGGAGAGTCTGCCACGGGAATAATGAAAACAGATTTTTTTCTTCACAGTCCATTCGTCAAGTTTTCAATCTTATCTATGTCATGCAAAAAAAAAAAAAAAAACAAACCAACCCAGAAGGTTATTTTAAGTATAACATGTTTTCACTGGCATATGTATTTCACAACTCTTTGCATTCTGAGTGATTACAGTTTTTGAACTATTCTACAGAATTACAGGGGAAAACATTAGAAAAGTTGTAAATGTTAACTTAAAAAATACTAGAAAACATGCACAAGACTGAAGGTTCAGTGAAAACTGGCACTGTAAACTGCTACACACCTGGAAGAGCTTTATGCCTCCGAGAAGCCCGAATGATCTTAATGGACCTCTCCCCAACAGAAAAATCAAGCACAAGCTAATCTAATTTTTGCAGAGTCAGGGCTGCTGATTAGCAAAAGCTGGGCGTACTAAGAAACCCTTGCAGGTTTGAACCTGTGAAATAAAGTTAATAAGTTTATTGTCTTAGTTTCCTTTGTTACTAAAGTCTGGATTAAAAAAAAATATTTTGGGTGAAGATTTAGCTGTAAAGTCATAGTATAAAATAAGGACATGTCTAAATAGTAACAACAGAAAGCATCACCAGATCCATATACTATCAGAAGATCCTAATGCATAGGATCTTCTTTTAGTTGGTTAAACATTTTCTAATTTCAACACAGGAGTGGCTTACTCCGCTCAGTTGCCAATCTTAATTTGAGAGAATTTACCTTGCGCAGATTATTTAAAAAAATATTTTGAAATGCTTTAACAAAAAAATTCCATACTGTTTCCAAGACTAAATTAGGGTGAAATATTGGTTTAAATATACAAAGAATTTTACAGACAGTTCCTTCAAAAGCTTTAGCATTTCCAGTTTTGCAGCAGAGACCCGAAACTCACTTGGGACTGCCTCTCACTACAAGGACTCGTCTGCTGCTGGATACAGGAAAAAGCAAATGCTAAAGCCATCCTAAGACTTTGATCACACTTTGCATATGCTCAGCATTTTGGCAGATGAATTCTTTAAAGAGCCCATCTGCACTGACCTGCTCCGAACCAGGACTGCACGGACAGTGTGGAATTTCATCCGTAATTGCGGCAGCTAGATGCCACTGTGGCACAAAGCACCGTAAGTGAAAGCAATGATCCTTTTTCCTTTCGTGCTTGCTGTCTGCCAGGCACACAGGATGATGATGGAAGCAGCCAAACCTACACACAGGCAGGATGAGGAGCTGGACAGGGTTAGAAGGCTTAGTGCACAGGGCAAAGCCAGGATTCTAGAGGGGGTAAATTGGGGAGGAATGAGAGGAGGAATTAAGCTCAAGAAAATACTGAGAAGCATAAGCTAGGACTATGGGGAAAGACTTAAAAAATAAAGTGAATAGGAGCCAGGGAGTGGCTCAAGATACTGTGATTTCATATCGCAAACGGTACAGACAGAAAAGGAAGGAGAAGATGGGTCCGAGTCCATTGGTCTTATTTCTCTGGAGCTTGGAATGGAAACCAAGAAAGCTGGTGTCTCTTGATAATTCCCTACCTTAATGACAGAGAGATACATCCTGTAGATCTTGATATTGATTAGGCACAATCATTCTGCTGAATATTTGCATTTTCAAAAACTGAGTGAAGAAGGGGAGTTTGAACAGAAAAAACAAGCCAAACCTAAGGATCCTGGGTCTTCCCATAGCACTCCTGCTAAAAAATAGTTCCTTCACTTGCATTGCTCTCTTTTCTTTTTTGCAAAGAATCATTTATAACATCAAGCTATGTAATGTTTTACATGATTACTTAAATGAACAATTAAAGTCTTGAAACCCACGTGCTAAAGTTTTGAGTAGCTTATTCTATATAGAGATCTATACCGGTACATCATACATATAGGGAACAACATCATAAAAAGAAATGAGGCAGCACAACTTCTGTGAAACACAAAGTTGTATCATGAAGATGGCTGAAAAGAATCTTGAAAAGCTCCCTTTACACTATGTAAAACAATGTTAGCCTGTGACAAATGTGCCCCTGAAGAGAAATTAAACATCTTGTCTTAGAGCTGCTGTCATAGCCTGAACTTCTTGGAATTACTATTTGATTGAGGGAGAGAGCTCTAGCTGCTTTATAAAGCTAAGCCACTCAACAGAACTCTTCCATTTGTCCTTGACAGCTGTATTTTTTAATGACACTTACTTGCTTGGATTTTAAAGTTTCGGTCCTTACTACTGCAGATCCATAAAAGGTACAAGAATACCACAATACGCATTTCCAGAAACTGAAGAGATGCAGCCTGGTGATTTCTGTTGAATTTAAATCTTCAGCACTGCTCTGAAAATCTAGGAGATGCATTTGGTGAGCCCTCCCTTCAACACAATTCATTTCACAGAAGGGACCACGGAAGTTGTGATGGGGAAGTTATGTTGACCACTAAATGGGGACTTTACCTGGAGGAAAAAAACCCAAACTGCTGTAATAGACAAAAATACACACATATAACCAGAAAAGTCAGACCCAGCCTTCCTCTGCCTCCCTCCTCCTATGGGTTAATATATCCTCTCCTCTTCCTGCAGTTTCACAGCATCTTAGCTTGACCCCAGGGTGGCTTTCTTCATGTGTTTCAAGACAAGCGGCAGCACCAGAGCTGGACCAGACACGCACACTGACACAGCTGCTTGTCCATCACCCAGAGGGACAGAGGCTCCTGCACTGACATGGGAGAGTGTTTATGGTTGTGGGGCAGGGGGAAGAGAACCCTATATATAGATACTACAGACAGAGCACTGCACCCTTAGGGTACAGAGAACCAGGTTCAGCTCCTTGCCGCAGTCGGGGCAACACCGAGATCATGGACAGATCTTGGACAAACCAGGCAAACTTGCTGACTGACACCCTGCTCTCTGACCTGGTACAATCCCTCAGAAACTAGGTTGACTAGCAGGACCTTCCTGATGAAAAACACTGACAAAAAAAAACCCCAACCCTTCAGTGAAAGGAACTGTATTTGGTTTTTCAGGTTTGTTCCAAGAATTTTTTGCTGCAGAACATGTTATGCCGCCCACATTAGACAGCCTTACAGCTATTAATGCACTGCAGAGACCTTGAAATCTCAGTCTGATATACGGCTGCTTCAGTCTGTGCTTCTTCCTACCCCATTATAAACTTGACCTTAATTAACCCTCTTAGTGAAATGGAGTTTGTTGACTCTCAAGGACAGTCTCATTGAAAAACAATGATGCAATGTCACTCAAAAGCTAAAGTAAGGCTGCTTTATAAAGGGATTTGTACTAATAATCCTTGAATATTAATAGCTTCTTCTGCTATATGGTTTATATAAACTTATCAATATAAGCTAGGATCGAGCTCTGTCTTTCCCAGGCTTTCAAAAAAGTTTCATTTCCTTTAGCAAAACCTATTTCTCTTTGGTAATCACTACATCAATTACGAAAAAAAAGTTTAAATGTAGATTTAAAATCAAATATGGCAGATTAATTTTGCCAGCTGTAAATCAAAACACTCCCTATCAAACTAGGATACCCAGTTAACACAGTAGCTTCTACTGTGACTTCCTAACAGAAATGTTTGTTCCCCCCCACTTTAAGTAGTTTTATAGACAGCAAGTACAAGGTGGCAGATCCTTAGGTTGGATAATTCAATTTAGAAATCTCCTATGGAAGAACTGGGTGTGGCAATGATAACAGCTGCCCTGCATCACTTGAAAGTCTTGGAACACGCTCAGGGCTGATGGTGAGAAGGGTCTGTGTTAGCATCCCATCTGTATGCTGCAAATATGACATAAGACAACTTAGCAGCAACTGATCTTTTACAATTAACTTTAAAGGGAGTATATAGTTTCTTATTAAAATAATTGAGACCATTCAAAACTAAATTGTTTGTCTAGAGTTTAAAGGTACAGGCTTCAAAGCTGATGGGGACCCATTTTCTGCCCTTACACACCTCTATGCCAGTCTTCACTTTCAAGGCTATAACGAGCTGTAGTTATTTCTCAGACTATTTAGGGACTGAACACAGATTACGAGTTAGTGTAACAATGAAAATAACCATACAGAGCATTTAAGTAGATGAAGTTATAAAAAATCCAAATGGTATTTTCTGAATGGTATTTGAACATTAATTTTTTCCCCATAAATTACAAACTAACTATTTTATAGATGTACAGTACATTTATTACCTTGTCACAAAGTACATTTTATCCTCTTGATTCTGAATAACAGTACACATATATAGCACTACTGCAAAACAAGGGAATTTAAGACATTTACATACCAGGGAACCAAATATAAAAGCTATTATTTACCAGTGGGTAAGTGTGCAAGCATTTCTCAGTACTTGGCACTGTACCTGAAATTTGCAGAACCTTACATTTTCACCCAGGTGTAGAGTATTTCTCATGCCGTTCATTTTTCTACTACCATGCTAAAGGATTTAAATAAAAAAAATCAAACATTTAAATACTGTGTCCACTGCAAAGCATGTGCTACCATGTAAAGACAGGAACCTCAGTGGGTGATAAGGGAAATGCTGCTCCTTAGCATCTAAGCAAATGACTCAGTGGGCAGCGCTTTGTATCAGAAGTTTCCAGCCTTCCACTGCAGCCCGGCGCTGGGGGAGGCTGGTCAATACTCCATGTTAAGGGGGGGCTCAGAGCACACAACCTACACCCATCCCATCCTCCTGCCAGTGTTCCTGCACTGGTCATTGCACTGACTAGGAAATGTGGTTCATAAGAATCCAAACCTCTCACCTGCTCTCTTGCACAGACTCATTTCCCTTGTGACTACAGCAGAGAGAAAAAATTCATGTCATGCTTTTGAATAAGATTCAGTGGAGCAGTGAGAGCTTGTCACCCTGCAGTGTACCTGGGGATGACCAACGACTGCTGGTTCCTGGGTCCTTCACCTGTATTATGCGGTCACTAGAGAGTTCAGTTGTTGAAATTATGATATTGGAGGTTTCTCTTATATGCCTACTAATATAAACTAATTTACTTGAAAATTGTTAAGACATTAGGTAATAATTTGCTGATGTTACTACATTAACAAAGACAGAATTAAGTATTGCTGAAAGAGGAAGAACTCTAAAACATAAAGCCAAACACTGAAATAGTTTACAGTCAAATGCTAGAAAGGATTTAAAGCATCACCGTGTCTACCTGTCACTGTAACACTGGGAATTCTTTGTCCAAGCCATGCAGCCATGTTAGCACAAAATTGGAGTTATTTCTCTCATACCGAAGTTGCATGCTATGACTGCAACACACGATACTCAATTAGAGAAACCTAACTGTTCCTTTTTTTCTTCCTTGAAGCTCTTCCAGATTTTATAAGTGTTCACAGTAGTCTGGCAAAATTATTTAGGATAAAGTAATAATTTTACCTACAGCGTGTGAAATTATCAGCTGCCAGAATAAGCCTTTATAATGTTTCTTTTGAATGAAATTGTTTTAATCATATCAACAAGTGACCTGGACTCCTCTTCTGACCAGCCATTTTCAGTACAAAATAGTTTGCAGACCTATCACATATTTCATCATTTAAATAGTGAGTGAAAAGATGGATTCAAGGCTTGCTTTATCCTAACTGGTGTGCCTTGGAAAACAAACACAAAACCCCCACAACCAATCAAATAAAAAAAAAAATTCCCCAATGCCAAATCACTCATTGTTAAAAAGGATTCAGCACGGTGAGCATTCAAAATGTACTATATACTATTTTTCGCTTCTCTACTGTTTCCTTCATCAGGCTTCATCCTGGGACATGATCTACTGACCACTACTTCCCTGCTGTATATAGTTATATGTCAGTAAAGGCCAAATTAAACTACAACTGTGTGTGATGAAGTTGGGGACTATGAATCTGAGTAGTTTATGTACCCAGCTCAAGATTTATCATCTTTACAGTCTTTATTTGCCATTCTGGCATGCACAGAGCATATTTTCTCTTTCTCCTATGACAAATAACCTTTAGGATCGAGGACTCAATTTTTCAAATATGTCAAAGTGTTTAGCAGTGCTTAAAAAGGTAACATTTCTCTGCGTGGAACGTGGAACTTTTTGATTGATGACATTGTTCTGGAATATTTAACCAAAACAGGAAACCCTAACACACTGCTGGAAGTGATCTGCTGGTTAGCTTTTGTTTTTCCTTCCCTCTAACATCACATAAATTGTGCAAGCTAATTCTATTTACTTTCTCAGATAGCCTACTGTAAATACATTCAAGAAAATATTTACTTTTTCTATTTACTTTGCCTAAATTGTAAAATGAAACAGCTGCTTTAAAACCAAAAATGATGAAAGATACCATAGATGTGGGCAAGCAGCAGAGTGCGGCTCTCCGATTTTTGCTATTCTAAGGTGGAAGAACTTGACAATTTTCCTTAGGTAACAAAGTTGTGACATGGCTTCTTTTAACCCAACGCTATTTTTGGTTGTTTGTAACTTAGAAAACATGTATTTTCAATTCTAGTATCTGTAAGAATTCCATCTGATCTATCCAGCACTAAATTTAGTTACATCCGAAAGTGATACAGTTCCCTTTTCTGAAAAGTCTAAATGTATAGAGGTTGGCAGGCTGAAAATAATATTTTACAAATGAGAAGGCCCTGCTTTAATTTTTAGTAGGAAAAAGTTGACCACCTGAAAATTAACTAAATACCAAGCATGTAACTTGCTAAAGCTCTAAGAATTTCAGCTGGTATTTCCTGAATCATAACTGACCATTATTGGTTTTGCTGAAAGACGATGAACTAAATATTTTACAGATGGACAGTACATTTATCATCCTGCACATGTGGTGAAGTGCTCTTGAACAAATACAACCAGGGAAACAAATGGGCAAGTATTAACTCATTTAACACGCAGAACACGTAAGAATTTCCATGGCAAGGAGTCTGTCCTGAAGCCACTCCATGAGGAAACAGAAAATGAAAGTTACTTCTATCAAAATAACATCCCCTCACTTGCCTTTTCAAGCCCCATGCTGAATGAAGCACGTTGAAATCTGAGAATTAGGACCTACGCTACATATACTATATCTATATGCATGTTTATATATATACACACACTAGAATGCATCATTCTAAAGAAATCTAAACTTCCGTCTTCAAGCAAGCCTTCCCTATAATCCAAACTTCTACTTTATTTTTGAGTAAGTGTTGTAGATACAGATACTAAGGCAAAGAATGTTTCATGTTTTCAGACCCATTACTGTAATCAAGTCAGACAATGCGTTTATTTGAGCCAATGCATATTAATCCATTATTAGACTAAGAACTGCATTATTAATAAGGATTTTCTTCTTGTTAAATACCACACTTCCATCTGTGATACATGGCCACTTAGTGACTAATTTAAATTGATGAAAACATTTATGTGATATATACTGTTAATTACATTTCACCTTCACCACTTTAACGTATTCTGAAACAACTGTCAAGGATGCGGCACTAACCTGTAATTGGCGGCTGTGAAATGTGTAGCTTTGATAAAGACTTGTTTTTTCACCAAAATGTGCTTATGGTTATATTAAGACATTATTTTAGAAGAGTCAGAGGCACCTCCACCATTTAAAAACAGATGTGCACGTGTTCTTGTTTTTGAGAAAAAAATTAAAAATCATTTAACATACGGATAGGGAACAGGGAGATGCTTGTTTGGCATATTTTTTTTTTTAATCTAAGTTCAAAAGTAACCTTTTTTTTAATGTTGAAAGTAAACCAATTCTCACTAAAAATATAAACCACTTTGACCGACTTCAGAAGTTTTCAGAGCTTAAGAAGTTAGTTCCATTTGGGTTTGGCTTCTGCGAGGTTAGGTAAAATATATATGATTATTTTTACATTTCTGCAATTTCAGTTTTTATCCTGAACCACAATTACTTACACATTCGTCAAACACATTCCTATTCTTGATGCTGCTATTTTATGTTGGTTTTCTTTTTTTTCTTCCAGTATCTTGTAGCACAGTTCCTAAAAAGAAAAAAAAAAAAGCCATAGAAATAGTATTTGGAGGTGCAAATGAGTATTTGAACTCTGCACATTAAGCTGCCAGGTTATTATATACACAGTGAATGCTCACAGTTCTCTACTCAAACACAGAGAGATTAAAATCCAGACAGCTGCCTGCTTATTTTGCATCCCAACATCCTAATTATAGTTGCACATTGCTAGCAAACTTTGTTTACAGATACCAGTTCCTCACAGTGTATTGTGAAATACACACAACCACCAGTAACTGTCATGAGTAAAATAAGAAATAGAATTGGGAAACTCATTTATTAACTTGCTCTAACCAATATTCTTACTGTAATCCCACTGTTTTTATTCGATTAAAATAAATTCACATTTGTACCTGCTAGCGAACCGAACATGAACCAGAGAGGGAATCTGGAAAGTGACAATGACATTTGGATAGGTGATCTCTTGGACTCCTGTTTCCCATAAAATAACCATACAGCAGCAAAATATGAACAAGGAATAACATCCAAGACCTCCAAGTAGACAGGATGGAGAAGGGAGATTAAATAAATAAATGGTCCTGACAGTTCTTTATTCGTTCCTGACAGTTCATGGCACTTGAAGGCTTCTGTGTCATTAGTCATGACACAGTGCCCTTCCCAGCTCTCTCGTTCTCTCTCTCCATACATTATCATGCTCTTTTCTCACTTCTAAAGTTTAAATGTATGGCTGTTTTAGCAACGCTTTTTAGGGTTTTAAATTAAGCTTGAGGTTTGTTTTGTTTCCTTGTGAAGTCAATTTATATTTTCAGGCTGGTAATGAATGAAACTTTGACAAAGTATAAGAAACACTTCAAATATGCTACTTCTGTGTGAAAGATTGTTTCCACTCGGTATTAAATTTTCAAAGGGGATTCATTCTGTAACATTGCCTATTCTCTATTTGTAATTACAAAAATAAATCTCTTGTGCAGATGAAAACAAACAGCCCCCTCCCCCAGCTAATTATAACTGACCTTTATTTGTTGTGCAGTTTGCAGCACAAAAGTTCTTGGAAGTAGCAGGAATAATCTCAGATAATGGGTGTTCCTTAACAGAAAAAATACTTGACAAGTTGCAAGTAATAACAAAAGAAAGTTGTGTTTTCTATTGCACTGCTTGTATCAAATATTATTTGGTCACTCTGAATCACCTGTAACTGGCCCAGGCACTTTGGTAATGACCGTACTCAGTTCCTTCTTTTTCCGAACACACTCAGCCAGAGCTTCTCAATGTCCTGAAAAGTTCTCTTCTTACCCATCTACTTTGAATATCCACATTAATATAAGCAGCCAATACGGTATAGCAGCTCTCTGCCTCTGTACAGAACTGCGGGGGAGAAAACCATTTTTTCCTAAAAGAAATAATAACAGAAACAGGAAATTTGATTTGCTACGCAAAATATGTGATTAAGGTACTACATGAGAAAATAATATTACTTACATGATTCTTATTTTTAAGACTGGAGGTTTGATAACTCATCTTTTATTCGACCAATTATCAATCTACCCAGGTTATGACAGCCAAGGAGAAGACAACAAAGCAGCTTCCTGCTCGGCCGGTGCTGCCTTCTCTAAGGGAGACCATATACTTATCCCCCTTTGATGCTAGGCTTCACAAGCATCATAAATCCAACTAGGAGATGAAAAAACTTACATAGAAGTGGGTAATTCATCTCTAGAACTCTTTTATTTAAAATTAACATCAAGCTCCCTCGTCACTTGCAATTACTAAATATTGTTCTTCAGAGCACTCATCTACTACCTCTCCGTAAATCCATTTCTGGGAATATAAAACATTCTGCCTTTGTACTTATTCTTTGCTAATGCAATTAATTGTTATTATGTGTTTCCTATTCTAAAGAACTTATATGTTCCTTGAGCATTACAAAACAAGTGCTGCCTTTTCCATCTTTGAGTTACTGAGCGCTGTATGAGGACAGCATTCATAACCACACAGTGCAAAGAAGAGTCAAGATCACCATGAGATATTTAGTCGTCCACTGAAAAGCCCAAAAGATACTGATGAACCTGGGAATACAATTGATACTAAGTTTAAAAAGGCAAATACGAGTATAAGCATGTAGTCAAAATTAATTTCCAAAGTTCATAACACAAGATGTTGACTTGCTTACATAATATTACAAGAGTATTAATTGTTTCTAATGATAAATCTCTAATTCCTGAGCACAACAAAACATTGCTCAGTGTACACAGGTTACACAAAACCCTTCCATCAAATGTTTATTTATTTAGTGTAAATTATTCTAATGGGAGAATGTTGTTACAACACAGTGTGTTCAACATTCCATCTTTCTGAAAGTGAAATGCCATTGCTGTTCCTAATTAAGCTATTTTCATTTTAAATTTTCCAGAGGATGATGTGAAGGGTGGCAATACTGATGAAGATTAATTGGATTGAACCTAACTGTGATACAGCTGTAGATAAGGTTATTCTGCTAGTTAGCAAATGAAAATTACAGCCATTTAAAAACTAAGTATGTAGAGGCTTGGCTTACTTAGTGTTCAGATGGTATACAACAGAAACATCCAGGAACTATAGGAAACAGAAGTATTTCAGATACGCTGCCACTCTTCCACTTGATTTAAGAACACAGTGAAAATGCAATGTCAATTCATAGATAAATAAAAAAATATATATTATGTTAGCGAATTATTTGGTTTTTGTCTGAAAACTTGATATATGCTTGCAGGTGTAATTAAAAAATGTCAAGGGAACAGAGTTTTGGCTGAGCACTCTCACTACAGTGCTATAAAGGTACTAAACAACGACAATTGCTTTGGAAAGACAGTTTTTTTAGAAGAGATGAATAGACACTTTCTCAGGTACTTGAGATCAATATCAGGTAGACTTCTTAACCTATCCAAAACTTTAGACTTGTCAAAATCCAATTAATAGGATGATTTATAAACAGCTAGGAAAAACAAAAATCCCAGCCCAGATGATACATTCAAGATAATTCAAAATCCATCAAGTAAATTGTGATTCCAGGTGCTGATTAGTCCTTTGTTAAAAGACAAATAAAAGTCTACTCAGAATTTACTTCCCAGGCATATGTTTACATAACTCTTCATCAACGGCCACTATAAGAAAATTGGAACTTCCTAAGAGCTGGCTAATGGGTTCTTCAGAGATTATCTTCTCAACACTGGGTAAAGTAGCTACAGCTTCAATTTTATCAAGAACTTCAGAAACAAACAGTAAAGATCCTTTTAAGCAGTAAAGGAAATAGTTTGCCGTGAAGTCAGAGTAAACGTATTACATCTTCCTCTGAAGTCATTTATATATACAGACACACACAGAGATACAAAGATAAGAAGCAGTTGACAACTCGTGTTTCACAGTTACTTAGCCGAGCAACTCATTTTCCCGAGCGTAACCTCACATTGCATCACCAGTAAAACCAGCTGCAAACTAAAACCAGGTCAGTTACCTGGAGAGCGTTGAAGCCATTGCAAATATTTGCATTTACAACAGAGAAACAAAACCATGAGACACATCTGCTAGTGGCCCCTTTACCACCTACATATGAATTATAGCACACTTTTCTTCCGTTACCAAACTCAGATCATGCTGAACATAGTATATAAGTTACTATTGCAACTTCATTAACTTCCTCTTACTCCAGCAGTCACACAGCCTGACTAGTTAAATAAATTTATTTTCACATTTGTAACAGCTCTATAGAGCTATGGCATTAATGTTTGTTTCCTTCAGATGCACAAGCGTAGAACCTATTGAATCAACTGAGAGATATAGATCTATATGTATTTATATACACATATCATGTTTACACTCATTTCATAGCTGGTTCAAGCATTATTAAAATCAATAACCATTTGCCGTGTAGACTTCCTTATAAGTAGTAAGATAGATTATGGTGACAATAGATGCTCATATACTGCATATATACGCAGTTCATAACACAAGAGATATTTTCGGTCCAGAAATAAAAATACATTTTATAGTCACATTTGTATGTAAACATACAATGCAACCTGTAAAGTTGTAACACCTGCTTATGCTTGCAAATACATTTCTTTCTTAATAAATAAGATGTGAAGATTTGTACCTCCCACTTTCCAGATTCTTCACTCATATGCAAAAATGTCCCTTTTCTGTAATTTTTTTATTTTCCATTTAATATTAGAGTCACCATCATTATCAGCCATCCATTAAGAAAGAACCCATATCCCAGCTACCTATAGATCTGGATACCTTCACAATGCAGTATCCATGGCAGCACCCAGGTTCAGCACAGCCCCATCTCAGATCTATCAGAAGTTGTTAGAAGAAACTGTGTGACAAGAATATATCCACTACATAAGGCAGAGCTGAAACTAAAAAGCTTAGCAAAACACAGCACTCAGCACCAGTCTCCAGCAAGCAGAACACGTAGATATTGAAAACATGAAATGGCTTGATCCAAAGTCAGTGCCAGACATGTCCAGCAAATCTTACAACGCACAACCTGTTGCTGTCCCTTCTCAATCCAAGATTTTTCTACAGAAAACCACATTAGTATATCTCAGTTTGCTCCTCGGCACTTGAGGATGAGTTATTAGCCAAGACAAATTGACAAATAAATCTGTGGAACTGCCCTATGTCCTCATGGACTCCTAGCTCCTGGGAAAGGAGATGCACATATGTGAGAAAAGCTGCACGTGGAAGGAGTTGTGTCAGAGCTGAGCTGGCACTGAACTCTGCAGCAGTGCCTGAACTATTTACATGAACTAGCTAAATTTTGGGTTGGGATATTGCAGCCATGTGTTAACATGCACAACTGATGGCTAGACAAAATATATTTCTCTAGGGGGGAAAAACCCACCTCACTTATAACACTAACTTATATTGATTACTATATTATATTGACTTTTGAGTTTAATGTACACAAATAAGGGAGATCCTTACTTGTTAAATAAGCTAAACCCTGTAGGAGGATGTTCAATGAATTTCCTAGGAAATAAGAATATTTCATGAATATCATTAAGTGAAGCACAGAAATGCACAAGAAGACATTTAGCACTATAGAGCTCCAACTCTGTTAAGCCTCTTGAGGCTTACCACATTTTTCAAACAAAAAGACTTCTCCACTCTCATAAAATCCCCAAACAGAACACAAACACCACAAACAGCAGACATCCATCCATCTAGATCTCTCTCAGGTATTTGTCATTTACAATTCACAAGAATATAAAGAAAACAAAATGGTGATTTAGTATGTTTGCAAGTCAAAGGAAAAAAGTGTCTTGTTTTCTTATCTGCCCAATTTTATTCTCTCAAGCATTCCAGAAATCATACTGGAAACCATGTGTATACCTTGAGTCTCTTTTCATGAACTGTTGTGGCTTGGAGATACAGCACCATCAATTTGGAGGAGCTGGAATCTTTCCTATTCCACATCACATGCACAAACAATTACAATCGATGTTATCCATTAAAAAGAATCAGAAAAGGCAGAAACGTAACTACACTGCAGATGTAATAACCTTACACATTTTGTGATTGCCCTAGTCCATATTTGTGGCTGAATAACAAAGCTGACATAATTTTTAATATTATTCCTGTCACTGTGCTCTTTGACTTTTAGATACAGATGAATCACATCATCTTTGACATCTAAGGTAGAAATGTCTCGGTACAGCGTTCACCCTGGCAATTTGTTTCAAACACAATAGGTTGGCAGTGCTCTGGCAAAGAGGAAGCTGGGAGCCGTGGTCTGGCTGCCTACTTGAAATGCATTTTCCCTGCAGCGCTCTGCCCCTCACCCTCTTGTGCAGAGAGAAAGCAGCACGCCACGCAACTCGCGAGCCACAGCTCATCTCGAAAGCTGTATTTAGATTGCTGCTTATCCTTGTTCTCCACATGTTGCAAATTCTCTGGCTCAAACACAACTCTCACGAGATGCTGCAATGTCATTATGAATGTTTGCTTATTAAATGAAAGATTGGTTTTAAATCAAGATCCTTTTTATTAAAAAATGGGTATGCCAAAGCCCCGACTTTCCATTGCTCATCAATTCAACAGCGCACTTTCCATCAGCTCTGGAGGTCGTTTGTTTGAAAAGAGAAATGCTTGTGTCTTTATTTCCATGGGAAATTCTGTTATCCCTTCACAAATTAGTAATATTAAAGTGTTGCTATTGCGAGTACCAGGACAAGGCATGCACGGAAGCCTCACCATCTCTCTCGTTCCGCTTCTACTTCAAGTTGCCCAGCTCTATTTGACAGAAGAGATCCCGGACAGCTCGGTGAGCAAGACAAGCACGCAGAGTGCCAAGGAGCTGCACGGGATGCAGTCAGGCAGCTCTCGTTAGTATTGGTGGAATCCTGCACTAAAAATGCCTCCAGTTACACTTTGGTAATTTACCTCTACTGATGCAATTTAGATGACTATCAGTACTGACTCAACTTTTTTCCATGTAAACAATGTAACTAAGCTACAAAATAGGAAATATGTAAATCCTATGATTTAACTTTACACAGCAATTCTGTACTGAGCTAGACTATGTCCCAGAAGGTTTTGCCACTAGATCATTATTTACTAATGGGCTGTAGGGTAGCAATGGAACATAACCTCCAAAGGCACCAAGATGAATATTTAATCCAGAGTTTCTGCCTGTTAATATTTTATTAAAGCCTGGCTATTTTCCACCATCCTGAAAATACTAAATCCCATTAATGACAATTGTGAATCTCAATGGATTCAGATTTTAGCAGCTTCTGAATATTACAATGAAATAATTCCTGTGCTGTTCATTAACACCAAAGATGGTGCTATTTGCAGTTTCAAGCCCCAGTATTGATTTGTTAACAATTTTCTTTTAACCAAATCAGTAAAGAGTAGGAAACAAGCTCAAACACCACATTAATAATAATACTGTAAAAATATTTCCTTTTTTTCAAATAGGAAAACCAGCGTTTAGGCTCCAGTTCCCTTGTTGTGTGAAGACTAAGATGCAGGTCCTTTCTCTGTTGTGAACTAGGCCAACTCTTACAAATGATAGCTCTTCACTCATCCAGGTAACATTCATTAGATATCACAGCCTGCTTTTTTTCTGGCCCTGTGCAAAACAATACATGTGATGATGGTGCCAGCAACAAAGCAATGGGGGCTAAATTAAATTTTCCAGATCAAGCCCAGTAGAAAAACCTTTCCCTGCACTTTTCTATGACTAGAAGACTAATCTCCAATGACTTTATTGAATGTCTTTCACAGATATTCAATTATCTGAAACAATAAAACAAACCAAGGCAGTTTATTGCCTTGGGAACAGCAAATTTCCTTCCTCCTTCATTACAGAGGTACTGGAAACAGAAATCCACTTCTTGCAAGTCCTGTAGGACTGGGATGGAAAGAAAATAAGCAAATATTCTGGATCACTACATGCAGAAAAGAATATTTCACCTTCCTTAAGCATTAAGTTGCAGAAGAAATTGCACTAAAAAGTTCTCCGCTATTATTTTTAAAAAACACTTCTACGCTGCCTAGAGAGCTTTTCAGGACTAACCAAGATGTGCCTAGCAAGAGATGCAAACTCAGCTTCACGAGCTGCCTAAGAACTGGAAACCCTTTTAAAGGGAGGGTTCCACCATCTAGAAAACAAAGGCTTTAGTATCATGCCCTTTTACTTTCAAAGAAGAGGTTTGTTTGCAGTTTCATTCAGATAGTGATGCAAACCCCGGAGATGTCTAAGCTGTATTTGATGAGCAAGTGTTTATCACCTCTGGCAGCTTTTGGAATAAAAACATACATTGGAAAAAAAAAAGTTCAATATCCATTTACATTCATACTTATCTGTCACTAGGAATATTATTAATGCACTCAAAATTAATCACATTTTGAAGGCTAAATCTTCAAAACTGTAGTGAGTGCAGATGTTACACAATTGACACACATGTTTGTTTTCAGAGCTTCTTTTAGCAGCAGATTTTTCCAATATACTTGCCATCTAAGTAACTGAAACAATATATTTATTACTTTCATTTCCTAGCAGAATATTATTATCAAAACACACTTTATTTGAAATATATGCATTTATATACCAACATATTTTGGATACTATGTCCATCCACATATAGGTATTTAATTTTTATATACCAAATGACCTCCATGCACTTCTTACTTTTGACTTTGGATGAGGTGGTGCATCTATGTGCAAGACTAATCCCATTCTGAAGAGATATAACAGCCCATTAGTCAGCACTCTGTTTTCTCAATGCAGTATCTTGATTACGTTTCATTGCTTATTTTTTTGTTTGTACTTTTAAGTCCCACCTGATAGTACAAGTGTTTAGACTTTGATTTAATGCCCGTTTTAGGAAATAAAAGCTTTCGTTTACCTAAATGAAGTAGGTAAATCCATCTAGACTGTATTTCAGAGTGCAAACTGTCCTTCCCTCGCTATAATTCTAGTTTCTTACTGTACTTCAGCATGCAGCAATCGGATGCTTTAGTTCAGAAACCTTTCACTGTAACATTCCCTTTTGTGAAAATGCTTTTGCTTTACAATTAAGGCATTCATACATCTCCTTGAGAAATTATTTAATTTAAGAGGAGAAAATCCATTTTCTCAATCTTTTGTTTACATTTTCCTTTGTTATCCTGGCAAAAGCTCGCTATTTCAACACTTAGTACCTTCAGTCTTTGTCCAAGCACAGTATAAGATTTTGTAATGGAATAAATAAAAGATTCCTTTTCCCTTCTCGTTCACATACACACACAGACGCAAAAATAAACTGACAAGTTGTTTTCAAAAAGAAACAAGTAACGGAGTTATTTACTCTGTTTTCTACGTACGTCAGTGAGGAAAGAAGAGAAAGAGGACAGACTGGCAAATACTCTGTCTCATTTCAGAATTCAGAATGCTTTGAGACAAGAGTGACTCAGTGCAGGAGACCATCAGCAAGTCAGATTGAAAGGGCTAGGTAGAAAACCAGACATCTACAAGAATAAAGCAAACATGTAGGGACTTTCATCACAAATCTTGTGATATTCAGCACAAAATTATCTTAAACAGCAGTTCCGATATAACAACCGATCGGTTGAAGAGATGCTAAGCATTTTTGCCCTGTTGCGATGAGTGATATACTCACCTCGCAGGGGGCTTTTATTCCCGACAAGAACTGTATGTGTGACCACAAAAAGGACTCGTACAACATCTGATCTTTAGGGAGACTCTTAAATGTGGTGGTCTATTAATTATTCAGACAAGGTAGGAAGTTACTAAGGGTTGCATTAAATACTGTCACGGTGTGTGAGTGAAAACGTACACAGAGCGTTTGACTGATGATACGCAGCAGAGCTCCCATGTATACTTATGAAGTAGACAGTTGATAATGGCAAAGAACGATCATTAATTAAAACACAGAACCGAAATATGCTTATCTAGAATGCCATTAGCTCCAAAGTGTGTGGGGGGTGAAGCTGAAGGATATACATATGAAGAACTAATGGTCTACAGCTGGCTTCTACAGATCCTGCCACTGATAAGGATTTTGCTTCTGAAAGATAAGGAGGTGGCAGAAGATAACTCACTTGATGGGGCACTTTTCAATTTGCCTCATGACTACAGGAGAAAATAAATACAGAACAGATAAAATGTATTAAAAATTGCAGATACATGTAAATGGTTCCCTGGCAGAGATTTTTTCTTTCAATTCTCAGAGTCACGAGTGCCGCTACTTCCCTAAATCAACACAGTGTTACACTTAGTCATTAGGTCATCTTGTATGCTGTGAGTTGAAATGTTACAGGTCTGGGAGGAAAAGTAGTCCTCCACTGAAAACAGTACACGATTGCCACTGATCTTATTAAGAGGAGGAATTTTAGTTTTATATATGCACAACTATATTTATGTACATGTGTGTGTATATGTGTAGCTGAGTTGTATTTTAAGTATAGCCCAATATTAATAAATGCATTGCTATAGACTAAATTGCCTCATATGTAAAAGCATATGCACCTGAAACACAGTTTTAAAATACTCATACTATTTTTGACATATATTCATATTACTTTTCCCTCTTTATATATTTTCATTTTTTCATAATTGTTATACAGAACTTTAATAAGTAGCTATCCAGAGCTTATAAAACTGGGCAAAATAGTTCGTAATTGAGGAAGAAAGTACTTATTTAAAATTGTTAAAAACAAAATTACACAAAGAAACACCCTTTCTGTGTTCTTGTGTCCATGCCAAGATTCTGAAGATCTTGTGACAGAAGTAAACAATAGTGAGCTGACTTTTAGGCAGAATCAAGCTGCTGGATGAAGCAGTGTGTCTATTATTCAACTACACCTGTATTGCACATACACAGGCCAAAATCCTTTAGGTCCACAGAGCCATTCAATATCAAATTTTAACTTCTTTTTGCATATTTTTTTGTGTAAGAATAGGATAGTGCCATGGCTTCCTCAGAGACCTATACTTTCTTTTTAATAGTTTATTTACATATCATAAAAGTAAGGAATAAGTGTAAGATAATGATGACATAAACACTTCTGTAAAGACTTAGACAATCTACCTACAACATCTATGAACAAATGCTAATTTCTAATTCACATAGCTATGTAGGATAGGAACATAATTAAAAATTAATTTGTTCTACCATGCTGTAACATCTCTCTTAATCCTCTGCAAACTATTAACAATTACATTAACAAACTCCTCAAGACTGCCATGATGAGTATAAAAGCACAAAGCATGTCCACACACAAATGACTTCTAATTTCTTTAGGGGATAGTCTTTATGTAAATAATAGAGTTAAAAACAACAACAACAAAAACGGCCATCATATTTGGAAAAATAGTTACCCATGCTTTAGGAGCAACTTAAAAAATAGAGGACTAGTTTTCTAACTAGGTTTTTTTTTTATTTCAGATTTTTACTGATTTATTTTTTTTAAAACTAATACTAGAGATTTATAGAGGCAACTTTAACCTTGCCATTCAGTTGAAAGAACTGTGAATGCATGCACATATAAAGGAGATAAAGAACGGTAATCTAAAATTTGAAAGCCAACAAAAAAACCCAGAACCCAATCCTCCCTCCAGAAAATTATACCTATTTTTTTTTATTTAAAAAATAAGACCAAAATAAAATATGTGACTGATGTTGACAAAGACATCTTTTTCTAAAATTGCAGAAATACAAATCCTACTAGCCACCAATAAAACAGATGCCAAAAGTGAGTCTTGATCATCAGTTTAGGTGAACGTACAAGGAATTATTTTGTACTTGCCCTCCACACTAGGAATGCAAGTGGGAACAAAATAAACCCAAACCAAACCACATAAAAAAAAATAAAAACAAACCACAACCACTAAGGAATGTTGTGCTAAATCCTCTGAATTGCTGTTAAGAACGCAAGAACTTCTCTAACAGTTCAAACATTATGCAAAAGCAAAGAATAAAACTGTAGTACTGAAGACAAATGCTTTAATATAACTAATAAACAGGTACAATACAGAAGCCCTTATCTGAGACTGCAAAAAAACTTATAAATGGACTTTTTTTACCTTCCTCTCCAGAACGCACATTTCTTTACACTGCAAATAAGAACCGGTGACGTTTTTCCCTCACAAATCTTGGGAGCTTTAGCGCCTTGTTCTCCTTTTCCCAGAGAGGTACAGAGTTCTGGTTACACTGTTCATCACTGATATAAAGTTGGCTTGCTGGAACAGAACATTGCTTCTTATCTGACCTCGATACGCGTATGTATGCTTCTGCTGGTCTCTCTAATATGTAGTTATTGCATAAATAAGAAATACTGACTTTACACTATCAGTGGAGCTATAATCAATTGCCTGCTGAACAGCCGTGGAACAGAAGCTAAAACCTCATTAGTTTTTTAAGGAAATTATCAATAGAAATGCTACCAGCTATAGACAATGTCTTGGCACTCCCAGAAAAGACCGCACGCACTAGAACAGACGCACAGGTCCCAGCCAGCGTGAGGAAGAGGATCCATCCCAGGCTGACAGCTGCTGGACACTGACCAAAAGCACAGGAGAGACTCATTAAGGTAGCTTCTGCCAGAGAAATGCCATGAAATGAACAGTTAGCCCACGTCAGAAGCAGAGAAATAGCATCAAAATAAACACCTGAAGCATTATTCTTTCTCTTTTGAAATCAAAAGACTTCTCTGGTAAAAAAATGCCCAGGTAGGCAGAGGTTTCAGTGAACCAGCCCAGTAACTGAGGATCTTCTATGTTTGCTTCCCTATTTTAAAGTTGAAATGTCAAATCTTATAACTTACACCAGCCAGCCTGACTCATCTGCATAACAGAAGGTAACTCTGGCTATAGAGATGTCTTCCTTTCAAGGAAAACTGAATATTTTGACCTGGAACTATGACACTGTACTAAAACCAATTCAAGAACAAACATATAAAGATTTTACCGATCTCATATTCAATTCTCTACAAACAGCCAGTGGTGTTAATGGTATGATTAATCAACCTTAACAGCAAAATGCAGAATGAAAGATCAGGTGGCATTTTTCTCCAGACACACGCATACACAGCACGGTGCAATGTGATCCACTGCTCACACCACAATGCCCTCGGGAGGGGGCCTTTGCCACGGTTACACAGATTTTAGCATAGCTCAGTCCTGACATTTATTTGGCTGTGAGGCACAAGGGACCCACCTTCAATTCAAGGAGAGCGAGAGCAGGATCCAAGCAGCAAAACACACCAATTCCCTTACCCATCACACTGGAGTCGAGCGTTCAGCCACCCACCCCACCCAGCACAAACTTTCTATTACTGCTATTGGAAAGAAGCAGCTGCACAGCTGTTGCTTCACAGCCCCGACTACACACACACACCAGCCAAACATAATACAGCTAAAGGGATGCTTAAAAATTCCCCAGCTCGGCTACGGAATATATTATTTGTCCCCCTCTGGTGCTTTCTAAAACTGAAATATATTGTTATGTGCTGACTGATGTATACAAAGAGGTGGTTCAGTGCAAACGCTAAAGGTGTTTGAAGATGTGCTGTTTTAAGCCAATAGAAAAGTAAAAATTGTGCAATAGATTCCTTTCCTATTTATTTGAGCATTATGGAACTGTAGTACATTACCAGCCTGTTCTGAGCAGAAGAAAATTTCTTGGATTCATGCTGGCAGTAAGTGGCCATTTGAGGATACAGGTGTTTTTCCCCCCAGACACTCTCATTCTTCTGGTTGATCTAAATCTTATCAATTTCTTCCTCTTGAAGTAAAAAGCAGCCCAGTTCTTAGATGGCTTGTGGTTTCTGAGACTGAAGTGGAGAGAGAATGACAGTCTGTCTGTCTTAAAACCTATTTCTGAATTCATTCATGAGCCCTCATTAAAGATGTAAGAGAATTATGAAGGGAGGGAAATAATGAAATAGGAGTCTCTTTCCAAACTGGTCTCGCTATCCCGACACACTTAAATATCTGGTATCCATTGTGACACACTTTCTTCCACATTGATGAATTTTAATTTTTGTTGCTCAAGGGTACCACTCCAGAACAGCATCAGTGGTCATTATATCACACACAGATTACAGTCTGCCTCTCTTTAAACTCCGTGCCTGAATTAATAAGGTCCTTTTCCTGTACTGTGCTGCCATACTGGCAAATACTTTCTGACTGAGTAAAACTAAAGTGCAAAGAAGTGCCTTCCCAGCTGTCTTGTGAAGTCAAGATCAGAGAACAGCGTGCAGGCTTTTGATATTTCACATCGGGATGCACATTCTCCAGAGCTCTCCATATCACCGATGGAGAACACGTTCCTTGAAAGCCTTCCACTGTGAGAGTGTGCAGGAAAACTCCTGTCTCCCCCCACACACTCCGCCACCAAATAAATCACATTACACCACCGTCACCCATAACAGAGTATTAGAGTATTAAATATGTTATTTTTGCCAGCTAAAGTACAGCTTTAACCTGGTCAAGGCCAATTTGTCCTGTTTTATATACCTGTATAAACAGTTGGAAAGATGCTTCAGAATTTGTAACTGCAGTTACTAATGGTTTGACCCCCACAACTTCATCCATCCTCCGCTTTGAAGGTGGAATATACTCAACACTCGAGATGGGAAAGCCTATTTTGACCTGATTTGTTACTATTGGCTTCAACAGGTAGGTTGAAGTGTAATCATGTATATCTTTTGCCGAAGATGTGAAAAACGACACCTACCAAAACTACGTGCATGACCTACTAACTTAAAGCAACCTGGATTTTTCTTTACTGACGAGTACTAACTACCACACACTAAAAAAGTTAAAGAGACACAAAAACCTTTAAGAGGTTTCTAACAGAAAAAAAAGTAACACTACTTATTCACAATAAGCAAGCTTATTATATGATTATATCTTCTATTTTTTATACCAACAAATCAAAATGCATTATTGTGCTACAAAGCTGAATGTTCTGAGCACTCTTCCAACAGGTCAACTCAAACTTCAGCACAGAATATGTAAAGAAAGATGCATGTCCATTTGATTATGCTGCAACAATCTCTTGTGAGTTGTCAAGTCCAAAGCTGTCACTCCATCTCACAGAGGTTCTCAAAGGACTCATTTATTTGGGTAAAACACTGCTGTGCAGTTTTCTGAACCACCTCTTCTACATACAGCCTGGGTATTCCAGCACAGCAATAAGTTTACCACACAGAAGTATGTTAACTGTGCAGATACCACCAGTCATTTTGCTTTCTAAGTGATCAGTTGTTACTGCCTGATAAGATCACATCAGCAACAAGAGCAGCCTTTCGATATTAACCAATTCTATATCTTATCTTTTCCCAGGCTGTGATGCCAGGTGAAAGGGTGATGGAGCATTCAGCAACATGAGATAGATGATAGATGCCTGCAAATTTAATCAGCAAACAAAAATCCAGGGATAGCTATTATTTATCAGAAAAACAGAAGCCCTGGCAAGATACCCATGGGTTCTCCTATCTTGACATAACAAGGGACCCACTGGCAAGGGGAAAAGGTGACTTAGACTTTAAATTTTTCCCATACATGGGGAAAAAAATTTACCCCTGCCCTCCATCTGGTTTGCCAGCCTGTTGCTGATTTCTGGTCTTTGCCTGAAGCTACCGTAACGCTCCAGCCATCTCGCTCACATGCACACAGGGGCAGACTGAAGCATGCCTGCCAAGGAAATACTTCCCCAGACCTATGTCTGGTCCATCAGCACGCTCAGTGTGTTTACTCAGATGCATTTCTTCAATTGTAAGAACTCTGTCATCCTTGCAGCCAAGCCATGACTCAGTTTGGAAGATAAAGAGGGTGGGGGAAGAAGCTGTATAGTAAAGAGGAAAAAAAAAAATTAAGATCTTTAGAAATGATTGCTAACAAGTAGTCCTTTCAAAGGCAGGCTGAAGCCCTGTATCAGTTAGTGGTGTTGCACCCACAATACAAAATTTGGTCAAACCTGCACTGTCAGGTTCCTTGTATATGTGACCTGTCAATCTGTGGACCATCATCAAGGTATATTGTGTTTGAGATGCAGATAACATTCTTGTAAGACGTGGTATCCTGACATGTTTTTTTCAAGTACGTTTGGGCAAACAACACTAATATATTCTTGGTAAAGTGCACACTCTCACTTTAGGATTCCCAGATTTCTTACCATCTCTAGAAATTGGAATTACATATCGAATGTTTAAAAAAATAAAGTGTCTACACAACACATGTTTTAAGTACTTATCAGTATCTTAGCAATATGTAATTGCAGCAGTGCTACTCCATGTGTTTTAAATTTTATTCTTTTTCAGGTGACAGCAAGCAGCAACCAGAAAAAGTAAGTTATGTTTGAATAACACGTTTACACTGCTATTTAGTGTGTTATTCAGCTCTCTCAGAACCTGAACTGTTGGCAGCCTTCTGGAAAGCCAGTTTTGTTATATATACTAAATATGAGAAAGATAAATCTGTATTAAAATTTGAGATTGACAGACAGCTGGCTGGATTTCCAGTGAAAGCAAGCAGACTGGCAGTAGCAACTATGTGAACTTAATAGCTGAAAAGTGAGAGTCGTGGGATATCTGCGCTCAGGTCAGGCTCTGTCAACCAGAAGATGATATTGCGCCTTTAAGGCCACCAGGGCTCTTGGTCTGGTAAGGAAACAGAAGATTTAAAACCAGCTCTGTCTAGTGTTAAGGGGCCCAAAGTCATCTGAGCTGGCAGGAGGATTTGTAAAATTGCATCAGTTCAGGATAAAGTTTGCCTTGCTCTTCCTGGCTAGCTGAGAAACAGGGCAATGCAATGAGAACATGCAAATTCTTATTTCTTTGTCTCTCTTTTTAAATTATTCTTACACTGTTTTTCAGTTTGCACATACTTAGTATGGACCAGCATGCCTACAGCTATTTAACGCCACTCCTGTTCTTTGTAGCTGCGGTTTTGCTTTTCCTTACACAACACCAAGTTAAATTGAATAACCATCACTCCAAAGTCACACAACGGAAGAAAGTACACAAGTGTCAGAAATCCTCTTGCAGTTGCTGATATGAAAGTGCACTAAGGAACAGAATTTTTCATACTAATGAGGTCATCTCATTTATCATGGAATCATTGTTACAGTAGGATAGTTGTATTACATCAATAATTTTAATTGCAATGCTACCGAGGTGTGGAAAAATCATTCCCTTTCTTAGGAATTTACGTTTCAGGGAACAGGTAAATCATATTAAACACAGAAAAAGGAAAGCTGGAAGAATTAATAAAAGATATTACCATTGGAATATAGTCTCCAAATAATTAATTCCACAACTTCAATATTAGAATTCATTCTCCTGTACGACCCTCCAAAATTATGTGGTGGTTTGGTTTTTTTTTGAGCCTTACAGACATTGAAAAGCCCTTCCTTTTGGTCATGTATTTGAGGGACTTCTGCAGGATTTTGAGATTTGCATAGATTCTACATCATTTTTCTATGCCAACTAGTTGTTTAAATTTTTAGTCTGTTACTGATGACTTTAAATAGCACTTTTAAAAGTTTCCCTTGCAGACACTTTGCATGCCTTGACAAATTTTTCTCAGGTATCTTGCTATTACGTTAATGATTCCTTGCTATAACTAAATTAGAGAACAGACTATTTTCCTTAAGAGCCAGACGTCTAATTTAGTATCAGTAGGTAGCAACTCGCAAGCACAGTGATGACAGTATGTCTCTATTTCATACAGTCCCACCGCTACTCCCTGCCCCTCCTTCACCCTTCAGTCTCTCCGCAGGTAGCATAACTTGAAAAAAAGTAAAAGAGAAATCCTGAAAGAGTGCTTCTACTTACTCCTCTGCCTAAGCAGGGAAGGAATTGCTAAAGAAGCATCAGAACTTTTGCTAGGAAGGTACTGGAGTTACGGGGAAGCCTAGAGAGTAAAATTAAAAATGACACAAACATAAGGGATAGCACTGACTAAGAACAGCACAGAGACTAAGGATAATGTCAGGTACAGTCTCAAAACCAAATAATGTTTTTCTGTGATCAAAACAGAGGAGAGAACATTGCTGGTGATCAAAGGTAAGATGGCCAGGGGAAATGCTGGACAGTGAACCCATATCCTGAGATAAGAGCCAAATCTCCAAATTAAAGCTGATTAAACAAGGAACAGAGAATGTGCTTGCAGGAACTTACAGAAATATTAAGAGCAAAACAATAACATACAACAACTGGAAAATTATTATCTTTTATCTCTCTTTAAGAAGGAAGAGGAAAAGAAAATACCAACATTAGGCAAGCAAATTTAAGATCATTATTCCTGCCCATAGCAGGGGGCTTGGAACTAGATGATCTCTTCCAACCCAAACCATTCTATGAGTCTATTGACCACTAGTCTGATCCCAGTAGACCAAAACTTTATCCCTCAAAACTTGTGTATGAAAGACAGGCATCTAAGATAATGGAAGTCTGCTAAACTTGTGTTGAATTTTATGGAAAATAGATTGTTCCAGACTAATGCAATAATTGCTTTATAAACAAGAAAAATTGAAATTAAGTTCAACTAAATTACTGTATGTTCAATATAGCACTACAATAAAAATCAGGAGTTCAGTTGTAAAAGACAGGTTGTAGTACAAAAATTGTAAATTGCATAAAGAATTAATCAAAGAAAAATAACAGTGATTTGCACTGGACTGAAGAAAGTTGGTCAAGGAGTCCTCCAAGGACCAGTGTCAGACCTAGTACTAATTGGTTGATGTTAACAATTTTGTGGGAGAAAAATTGAATGGACTTGTATAGTGTGTTGATCAGGAGAAATTATCAAAATCAAGTCGGATGTAGCCGTGAATAACTCGTGGAAATTCTGGGAGCAGTAAAATTGTGATGATATTCACTCAAAGTGCAAGATCATTTATTCATCAACACAAAGCGTTTCCAGTTTCAGATAGTTTAGAAGTGACAAAGGAAGACAGAGACTTGGGTTTCTTTTTCAGACTGATTGACTGAGCTATTAATTTACTGTAGCCGTGGAAGAAACAAATACAGTCTTGTGAAGTGGCAGCTGATATATTTCCATTTTATAAAGTATCATTAATGTCATAGTACAAAACCTTTTGTGAATCGAACCGGCTTAAAACAGTGACATCTACCTTGCCCTAGTACTGAGATAATGAAAATACACCTCTTGGAAAGCAGAGAACTTAGTCGACTTCTATCCTGTCACTTTTAAATGATTAACAAACTCATTAAACCTAAAGATGATAAGGCAATATATTCCTATTCCTGAAGAAATTCCTCACATCACCCTGGGAACAGAAACCATACCACCGTTAGGAACCAGCATAAGCTTCAGCCAACAGAGGGCAACTAGACAACATTAACCCATTTGGCTGCTATTACGTGCCTCACATTTAGATCTGGAAGACAGAATTTCTAATGAAGAACCTCTACCTGAACAGCAATCCATCATCAGCTAAGATATTTAATGGCTTAGAGCAAATTGCTGATTCAGCTGTTGACCTTATACATCTCACATTATTCTTTACTATGTTACTTTTCTATCGCTGTTATCATTGTATAAAGCTCGTGTTGCGTTTATGAAGATTGCATAGAGGACTACAAGACTATAAATATATGTTATCTAATTAGGTATTTCTCTGTTGTAAGTGTTCCCTGAGTAAGCAGATATCCATCCCAAAGCCTGTTCCGATCTAATTTCAGTGGAAATGTTGCTATCTTCTCTCATGCAAGAAGGCTGAGACCGCTGAATTTTTATTACACATTCCCTGGGTCTGCAGGGCTATAAAATTTGTTACCTCGAAACTCCAAAGGATTAAGACCAGAAGCCAGTTAGAATGCTACACCATGGCAAATCAAACCAGGGTTATAATATTAATCACATTTGACATTTGGCATTTAAGGTACAACTTCTTAATATCTCGTATTACAGTAACATTAATCTCTTTTGGTTTTCTATTTACATCACGACTACTGATTGAAAATTAGAAAGTACCTTTATGGAAAGGACAAAACTTTAATGTGGCCTGGCAATACAGCAATACACATATCCTTTCTACTTATAAAAAAAAAAAAGCAGTATTTTCTGAATTTGCACAAATGTTTTGAAGCCACCAACCTATCTGCGATAGCAGCTTCTCACTGTTCAACATCTAGTACCTCACCAGGGGAAAAAAAACCCCACAAACCAACCTACTAATACAATATTATAATTTATATTTCCATTACTTTCTATCCTCCCATATGCACATTTCTCAGCAAGTTCTCAGGGCTCAAACCCTTTGCCAAAAGCTACCAGCCTGCAACCAAGCTTTGTCTCAGTCACCAGAACAAAACAGGGGAACCAAAGCAGGAAAACTGGTCAAAGTTGCAGCCACAAGCTTGACTTTTTGTCTGGATCTTCTGTCGGAATCTAGCTGGGACAGGCTGGCATGATGCCACCTGCAGTACCGGGTACCATTTTTCAGAGATCAATAAAAAGCCCTTCTGTAACAGGAGCAAGAAGCACAAGCACAGCTGGGAAACACCAATCTTATGTGACCTCTCCATCTAATGCTGTGTAATTACAATACACTCTTTCCAAATAAATCTCCTTCTTACCTAATTATAGCATTGAACAGGAAATCTCAAGGCAGCCCAGAATTGGACTGGGGAAAAGAAACCGAGGGTTTAATCACCAACCTAAAGGCAAAAGCAGTACATTATGCATTATGATTTTGAAAGTAGTTCTGCTGATTCCATATCAGAGGTTAGATATCTGAGGTCAGGTTTATTTATGGCATCAATCAGCACACTTCAATTGAGATACACTTGGGAAGAACTTGGCATGTTTTAAATTATAATTCAAAACTGTAAAATCATCTCAAAGAGGTCCAGAGAATTTCTATCACCCTTACATTGCCTTTTTAGCACTTTCAGTTATTTACTTCTGTAAGTCATAAAGTTAATGGCCAGCCTTTAAAGACAAACCAAAACATCACCACTCTAAATGTAACCTAACAACACAGAACGCCCAACAAAGAGCTGTACGTTTCTGCATTACTTTTTTTTAATGCTTCTTTTAAAAATTTGGGAAAATACAGCATTATTTGTCAGTTAAATCTTTTACTGATTGTAAAAGTAGTTAACATACAACTGTAGACCTTTTGTTTACTTGCTTCCTACTCATCAGACATTCACAACAAATACTCCAACACTAGAACTACAACAAGTAGAACAGAGACTTTAAGCTTTAGCAAAAAGTTAGGGCATGATTTTTATCTCAGTCATGCCCACGTGAGCAGACACTGTGATCAGCTTTGTGATGTGTACGAGACTGAGATGGTGTGCAGAAAAACAGAAAACCTTTGGTGCAATTATGTCATATGTCATTAGAAAAGGAATTCCCACTTTTTGCATGAAAGAAGATGGCACTGAGGAGAAGAGCTCTTCCTATCACCGGGGCTGTAACTTCACTGCCGCAAGTGTTTTTATTCCCTTCCTCCTCTTTCTGGCACAGCAAGTGCTACTTCATCTGCATCCCCAGCTGTTGGGCTGCTCCACTGTCCTGGCAGCTGTCTGCAACCCCCAGAAAAGGCGTTTTTTGTTGATGATCTGACTTCAATCCCCTTCATCCTATTCTCACCCAAAATAAGCAAATGCGTGCAGCTAAAGTCAAGCCAAACTAACTTCACCTGATGACAAGTGGGGAAAAACGACTCACAGAATGGGGCTTGTCCTCCAGCACACATTATTAAAATCAGTTACAACATACCAAAGGGAAGGAGGTCTGCAAGTGAAAAAGGCAGACACACATCACAGGCTTTTTTTTCCACAGTGCTTAAAGGAAGAGAGCTCCTCGATTCCTGGTCACAGGTCCCCTCTGACCTCCTCCTGGAAACCTTAATGATAAAGGTGATAACACTCGATGAATGCCTCACAACCCCGAACGTAACCTCTAGATTTAATTCAGCCATTCTTGTCTCCTCCACTTTCTGCCACAGTCTTGTTCAAGAGTTATGTTATCTTGGCTTATAACTTTGACCTTTGAAGGCTGGGGGCATGGAGTCAATCAATTCTTCATACTTTAGAACTACCTGAAGGACTCTATTTCATCATGTCATCATATTCACTTTCTGAAATATTCTCTTTGAATATTGTGAACGTATTTTAGCCCAAAACTGCTATGAAAAAAATTGAGTGAATTCTCACACCGTTCTCCAGCTGTAGCCATGTTTCTCTTCCTTACATGGGGGTGGTGAACCAACAAAAAAAAACTTCATGACCCATTCAATAGTAAAACACCAATGAGTTAGCATATATAAATGAATAAATTCTTTCTTCTTTTACTTGTAAACTGACATGCTCATGCCATCTTCTACATTTATTCTCACAGTTCGTGGTTTACTTGAAGCCACAGGCAAGAGAAGAAAGGGGGTAAAAAAAAAAAATCTCCTAACAATTCATGTTTGTCTATTCCCTCTTAGAAGTTTCTTGTTATGGGTAGCCTAAATAGCTATAGCTGAACACTTCAAACTTGGCTAATTTTAGTGTTTCCACCACTAAAATGTTTCAAAACATTATTTAAACTGAATTTTATTCACTGAATTTATTAAACTGAATTTTACAGGCCACAGATGGATTCTTACAAGGCACTATAGATTTATTTGGGGAAAACAACTGAAGAAAAGGAAATAGTATAGAAATAATAAATCTTTTAGTAATATCTATCATAACAATTATTTACCATAAAAATATCATAACTATGTGAAATTCAATTTATCTTTAGCTGTAGAATTCTATTGATGGGCAACATATATACTGTGCTTTTTTAAAAATATTTTGCAGCTGATATGCTAAAGACCTATTTAGGAAATGAGTGAAATTTTGTTAATATTATTATTTTAAGATCATACTAGGCCACTCTTATGCTGCTGGGAAATTAGTTTTTCCCTGTTAAGATTTTTGAGGCTGATTCAAGTCAGCCTGAAAAGTTTTCACAGGACATCATGTTTGTTGTGTGTTCTCTGTTCAAAACACAAAGAAAGAGAAAATGTCTTCTCATACTCTAGTTGGTAGTAATGCCAGGAAGTCAGCTGAGATAAAGAAGAAACAAAACGACATGGACATGGGTACACTTACTACAACTTTTATTACTCTTGATGCACTGAATTGAACCTGTAGGTCTTGTATGTTCTCCCCAGAATATTAACTGGTTCTATTTTGTGGGAATGTGAAAAAATCACAGCCATGAACAACTGGAGGTAGCCTCTCATCAACACATTTTTGTCAGGTAGTGGTTGGCTTATACCATGAAATCAGGATACTTATATGTATTATGATATTTTTCCTGTCTGGCACAGGTATAGAAATTCTCATTATCCATGTAGACGTCTAATCCTCTATGGCTTCTATTCAGATATTCATTTTAATAATGGTTTCTCTGAATTAATTCTAATTTATTTAACTGCCCCACTTTTATATGCTTATTGATTATTGTCTAGATCATTCACTGTTGATTTATTGTGAGAAAAAAGATACATTGTCATTATTTCTCCTTATGGTATTGTCTGTGTTGTCATGCACATGTTATCTGTTTCCTCTCCTAACTGAAGAGTCCTAATCTTTTAGTATTTCTTCTTACAGCTATACGTTTCTTAATTTTACTTTTTGTCAGTAAAACTTGGAATCACTCCACTAAGTTTTACACTCCTAACTGAAGCTCTTGACTTAGAACTCACCTAACTCCAGACTCCTGTAATGTCAGAGGAAGATCTTTGGAGGTACAATTTTGCATATACTGAGTATAGAAAGAGTATGGGGTGACAAGGCTCCTAATCCAAGTGTCTCAAATAGGCATCTAAAGTTATGGGTATGATCATGAAGGGCCCTTTTTAAAAATAACTGATCAATTTTCAGCAGTGTTTGATAACCTTTTGCTCCAATGTAAGTGTTGCTGTGCTAATAACCAGTGTTGCACTCTGAGCAGAGTTGTTGTGAAGTTGTTTGCAGAGACACCTAATAACGTCAGTCAGGAACTCTAGTGCTTACTTTGGTCTCTAAGGAACCATATCACCAAATTTTTATCAACTATACACATGTTAAAGTTTTGGGAAAAACTGTGGAGAGGACCAGAAATTTTTCTTAATTTATATGGACTATCACACAAATACAGGCTGGGATGAGACTGGATTAAGAGCAGCCCAGAGGAAAAGGAATTGATGAGGAAAAGGTTGATGAGAAGCTCAATGTGTGCACTTGCAGCCCAGAAAGCCAATTGTATCCTGGGCTGCATCAGAAAGTGTGTGACCAGGAGATCAAGGGAGGTGATTCTCCCCCTCTACTCTGCTCTCATGAGACCCTGTGTGGAGTACTACATCCAGCTCTGGGACCTCCAACATAAGGACATGAACATATTGGAATGAGTCCAGAGGAAAACCATGAAGAGGGTCGGAGTGTTGGAGCACGTCTCATAGGAGGACAGGCTGAGAGAATTGGGGTTGTTCAGCCTGGAGAAGAGAAGGCTCCAGAGAGATCTTATACCAGCCTTCCAGTACCTCAAGGGGGCCTACAGGAGAGATGCAGAAACACTCTTTATCAGGGAGTGTATTGATAGGATGAGGGGCAATGGTTTTAAGCTGATAGAGGGTAGATTTATATTAGATATTAGGAATAAATTTTTTACTGTGAGGGTGTCATGAGGCCCTGGAACAGGTTGCCCAGAGAAGTTGTGAATGCCCCAGCCTGGAGGTGTTCAAGGCCAGGCTGGATGAGGCTTTGAGCAATCTGGTCTAGTGGAAGATGTTGTTGCCCATGGCAGGGGGTTGGAACTCAATGATCTTTAAGGTCCCTTCCAACCTAAACCATTCTATATTTCTATGTTCTTCCCAAGCTCCTTTAAAATGCTTGAGAACTATTGTTGGGATGAGTTATACATCTGCAAACAGCTCTGGCTAATTCACCATCTCTTCTGTGATACTAAATGGAGCCTTCTTGAACAAGTTACCTTTTGCATCTCAATTATAAAATTACATTAATAGAGTTTTCATTAAAACTTAATTATTTTTGTCTGATTTAACTTGTAATATTTATTGACACTGGTGGTCTGTTCTTGATATTATTTATTTTGGTACTAGTTTTACAATGTCAATAATTTCCTCAGTACTGGTCAGGATAAGTTTTTAAAATGAAGGTATAAATACCACTTACAACACCTACTTTCTTATTAAATCTGCAGCAAATCCAGCTAGGGAAAATAAATTATACCAGCTGAGGAACTAGCCCTTAAAGATTAAATATCCGATGAACACAAAAAGAGATCCAGGAACTTTTACTGGAAAGGCAGTGCAAGAAGCAGGCTTTATATCTGCATGCTCTTTTAGGCATATTTGCATCCTATTTTAAATGCATAACTCTCTTCAGAGGCAAACAAATCTTTTTTTTTCAGTTTTAAGGAGGCCAGCATTTTCAAGCTGAATACAAAAATTTAAATATTCAGATCCACATACAAGCACTTGAAGAAATATTTTACACTTTAGGGGCACTCACAAGTTTTAGTGAAACCACCTTCAGAGTTTGGCAAAAATTCTTGTTATGCATTTATGCACCTCTCTAGATATTCTGCTGCCTACTGAAATGTTTCAAAGATGATTTTAAATTAAAACTTTGCCAAGAAACTTTTCTATTTTTGATGAATGAAGAAAATTTTTTAGTGTCTGCTTACTGTTTTTATTTTGTTCTTTATTTCATACTCTTTCATGCTTCCGCTTGCATTAAACATACTTGGCATCTAAATTTTAATAATTTCTATGCATTTTACCTGTCTCTTTAAACACTTTTCAATCAACATATGCTTCCTCTGGAGAAATATTTTGTTCAGATTCTTTTTAATAATTTTTATTGCCAAATCCTGTTTGCCTTACTCATGTAAGTATTCCTGCAGAAATCAGTTGGACTACTTGTATGAGAAAAGCAAGCAGTTCTTGCCTTTATTTGGTAAAGCAACAGACTTGAACAAAAGCAGTACTGTACCTGCTATGGGCAGCCAGAAACAATGACAAGCTCCCTGATAAGATTAGATGTAATTTTAAATGCAACTGGGACAAAGAATCCCTCCCACCAACCCCAGCTCCTAACTCTCGACAGTATTTCCACCACAGCAAAGCAGTTGAAGAATTACTGACAAGAGCCAGACTGCCCGGTAAGCACCACCTAACAGACATAGAAACATGATCTGCATCATTTTTCAGCTTGGCAGACATTTTGTGCTTCTTTCAAAGAAGAAAAAAAAGCAATTTTTCAAACCAGGCACATATAAGCCTTATACATTCCTGGTTTTACTGTTACAGGAAGACTTTAAATTTGAATCAACCTTATAGATATACACTGGAAATACTTCTATGAATGAGCTACTTGTGACTGATTGTTTCAAAATAAACATATGTTCTCCATTGTCATTGTGTATGAGCAAATTGGTTTAACTTTGAAACAAAAAGTTTCTCTCCAGTCCTAAGCTAGTCACCGACCTTTCACTCAAAATTTATGCCAGCATATGAAAGGGGTGCAGGACTACATGCAACACAGATTCCCTGGCTGACTTCCTATTTGTTCTTTGAAGTAATGTATTTGATTAATATTGTCTTTAACAACCAAAAGGAACCTCCAATGTAATGTCTACTTATATCTTTATTTACAGTCCTGAGATAAGCACTATGCAAATCCATACATAGAGAGATTTGGACATGATTTCATTTTCAGTATAAATTCTTTATTACTTTTTTTTGCCTGTTTAAACATACTGTTTTCTATATGGGTCAAATGTACTCAGATTATAACCTTAAGGGTAATAACTCAGGTTTAGATGACAATTCGATGGCTTGATGCAGAGCCCATTGAAGCCAGTGGAATAATACCCATAGGCTTTGAATCAGACCCAAATGGAGGATAACAGAGCTAGATTAGGGAGTTCAAACAACATGGGCAGTGTTTCTGGATATCTGACAAAGGTGACTAAGCAGAGCATAACAGGGTGTTATACGAATTGTCACCAATATCTTGCTCCAGCATCTAAACTTTTTGTTAAAGGATAAATAAAACATTTTTGCCCTGTTCTCTAAAGAATATGAAGAAGTGTCCTCTGCAGCTAGCCTGGGACAATGACTCTTCGCAGCCTGCACAGTACTTCATGAGGAGCAAATGGTGAAACACTAGAAGTGAACTAGCACGGATGTTAATTGTCTCAGCACTTGCTAGCTGGTAGCCCCATGCGGTGGAAAGCACCAGCCTCCATCTTCCATCACCTTCTGAGAGCAGGTGTGCTCCAAGACCATATCCAACAATGGCTGGTTTTACTGACTAAAAGTCAGGAAGTGCTCTACAGTTTAATTGCAGAGTTTTCCATCATTTCCTAAAAATTTTCAGGCCTTGGATTTATCTGGAAGTATGTTATCCTTGACCAAGAAGGCTTTGTCCTTGACTATCACGTACTTTGTCCTAGACTTTGTGATCTGTGCTGTTCTGAGAAGCACAAGAGCCTTTACTAGATAGACAGTCTTGGCACACATCTGTGACACATTTGGCTCAGACAGAAATGTGTGATGTGACTCTGTTCTTGGTTAACCTGGACCTCACTTCTCCACCTGAATAATGGAGATAACACCAATCCTGCCCTATCTCAGAGAGGTAGTGTGAAGATAAAAACCATTAGTGATTGTTAAGTGCTAAGATGTAATCGTGATGAGGGCCATGTAAGTACCTCCACAGATAGCAGGTTTCAAAATTGTTCAAGGCAAATATAACTCCATTTCATTTGTAACTAATTTTATGAAACTTAAGAAATTCACATCACTTTAGAACATTGGAGAGTATGTTAGAAAATATATTAATAAAAACAATTAAGCAATATTGATTGAATTAATACACTCTGTAAAGCACTTTGTAAAACTCAGTATTTTTATCCTCTACAAAAAAAAGAAAACTAAGCAACAAAAACATTAAGTGGCATGAGTGAGGTCAGAGAATTAGCTGCTAACAGGGCTGGAACATATTGATGGGACTGAAATACAGCCCAGAACTTGTCTCTTCCCTTTTCATTTTAAGAAAACATATAGCAATACCTTCTGGGCCATGACAAGACAGTTTTTGTATGGCATTAATGTCATGGGAGTTTCCCAGTTCTCACATTTGAAACACAGAGCACTTCTTTCCTAAAATTTGTTTTCCATCATGGCATCCAATAATGTAGGTTTTTGATGTATAAAGCATAATCTAAAGTCTGAGAGTGGAATGAAAATCTGATATTATTCATTTATGTTTCTTGGCCTGGAAGATTTAATGTTAGTATGGAAGGGTGAGTTAAGATATATAAATATTCAATACTGGGATTTCTACTCTACCTCTGAGGGAGAAAAGTCAGCTCTCTGTGCTCTGAATTACTCATTCTGGTGGCATCTGCCTTTTATCATTGACTGTCCATGGAGACCCTTGCCTCCGAAAGAATGACTGCCCACTGCTATAAAACCTGTGGGAACTTCAGGTAGTAAGACAGAGCCCTTGCAACCATGTCTAGGTTGCCTTCAATAGTTGCCCTTGCAATCACAGAGACCTAGCTCCTGCAGAATGAGATCCTTAATTTCAGGCTGGAGGAAAAACAAGAAACTACATGTAAATAACACAGGTGATCCTCCAGTACCTCCTGTAAGGTAGGTGATGGTATACACTAAATGACCAAACTACTAAAATGACAGTATAGGTGTAGCCTGTTTACCTCAGTGGTAGAGGTAAAAAAATCCTCTTTGTTACTTGGGTTTAACTGAATTTATGGGAGTACTGAAGATTTTTTAGCTTTGGATGCCCAGTGTCAGAAGTTCAATAACGAGCTGTTTTCAGAGGAAGGGTGCTCAGCATGTGCTGGTAGTTACCACACGCCTTTTTGCGGTAACAAAACCCAAAGGCAACTAAGACCATGAGTCACTCTGAAAGCATGAACACGGATAGCTTTTCCTCTGGAGATACGTGAACCCTTATTTGTGATAGATCTATATTTTGCATGCAGGCAATCTAGACTGCAGCAGTTACCAAGAGTTAAAACAGGGAGCAAAACTTAAAGTGCCAATGGCTTAAAAGTCATGCATTTCTGAGACATGCCTTGTCCTCCCGTATCATTCTCCGACAGGGTTATCAGAGGAACTTTCTGCGTTCAAAAGAGCTGTGCTTCACAGCTCAGCTAAAGTGACCACAGCACAGTGTGAGGTGACATGTCGCTCCCTCACTTTTTTTTTTTTTTCTTTTCCCTTTGAGCCTCCCTGGACCAATCTGAGTTGCCTGTCATCAGCTGGGAGCCCGGCTCTGCCAGGCACGGCTGCCCGGACGTGTCGGTGAAGGGGACACTCCATGCAGCCCCCTGGGCCTGTCGGCTGCCTGGGTGTGAAGGTGAATGCTGAGAGGCCCCAGTGTTGGTGCTGCCACGGGCTTCAGAGAGGAGAGGAGGGCGGCCCTGCTGGGAATGAATCCTGGTGCTGAAAGGGTGCACTTCAACCTTTCAGTTTGTACACAAGCCTCCCTGTAAAGGCATTATCTGGCAATTGGCCTTCTTAGGCCTAATTTTCAATCCACAAGTAGGAGTTAGGTCATTGAGGATATCCTCACCATTAGAGTTATTCAGTTTGCATAAAGGCTCTACTTAGCACTTGAGGAAGGAGTGCTGATTTTCAGAGTGTTGATTTGATCCCCGGCCACCACTGTGTGCAAGGCAAGGCAGAGGGGCACCCTCAACTGAAGGTTTATTTATGATCCTCCAAAGGCCAGGTCCACCTAGGACTGTGGGCAAAATCTCAAAACTTCTGTGGAGGGGGATGTGATACCTGCCTTGCAGTTGAAGGTTGTGTTCAGCCTAGCGGTGCAAAGAGAGTTGAGAGCATCTTATAATAGTCACTGAAGTCATCAGTTATAAATGTGGGGGAAAAAGGCAAATATAGATATGAATTAAAATGAACTTGAAGAATGAAATGTATCAGATAAAGTTTCTCTTGTGTATGTTTATGAAGTACAGTTATGTTTGAAATCATTAGTGCTCCTTGCACTTGAAAGGTCCTAATTCAGTTGTTTTCAAGGGGGCTGTAGTTGGCAAAAGCGATCAAGGAAAGTTATTAGAGCTCTAAAATGTTAGTAATCATGCTGAAGCTGAAAGCACACAAGCATTGCATTTCTCACCTGGTCTCCCTTTCATCTCAAAGTTACAACTCAGTTCAGTTAGCCTAAATGTACAAACCTCAGAAAAATTTTTTTTGCCTCAAATATGTTTTCAGTTTTGAAGGTATTGATATGAGAACTGGAGAAAGACTTGAATTTTGTTTGCAATTGGATTTACAATTTTTAGGCTTGCCCAAAAATAAAGGACATGCAATTCCACCTGGAAAAATCCACTGTTAGGCAACACCTTGGAAATTTTACTCACTCAGGAAGATCCAGTCTTGAACACTGAAAGGGAACTGTTTCACAATCTTAATGTTAACAGAAAAGGGCCCAAACCAAAATGTAGTTTATGATCACTCAACAGTAGAGAATATGTTTATCCCAGATTTAGATCTACATGTTGTACGTGATCGCTTTCACAGTAGTCAAACCCGCTATACTCTGTACTAAACCTCAGTATTTACCAGTTGTGAAGAAGTTCAGCTCTGTTACATGTTCAGCTCAGACTTATTGCTGATGGCTAATAGGCAGCCTACTGTTAACACTGCCTTTTTACCTGCTGGAGAATATCTAACTACTACGAGAGCATGCACTACTACCCTTAAAAGGGCACCTTTTTCTCACCTAAAAATAGATGTGGTATGGTTCCACCACATTTTAAAATTCCTGCTATTGGCTGAAACGAGTGACATTCAAGAAACAGCACAGAACTTACTCACTTTTCTATGTATTATTAAGCTATTAGAAACCAAGATGAGCTTGAATTCTTGAATTACTGGTCTACACAGAAGTCCTGATGTGCAGAAAGAGCTCAGTGCTGGAAGTCCCCTGGATTCTTTTCTTATTTCATGTTTTTTTTTGACTCAGAAGATAAGCAACTTCAGCATAGCCAAAAAAGGGACAAACCCCATCAAATTCTAACACAGAAAGATTTTCAAATCAAAACATAAAAGCTGTGATTCCTCTGTATTTGTGTAAGTAAGAACAATTATGTTTAGTTTCTTCAGTACAGGTATGGAAGTCTTAATTGAGTTCATTAATTTGAGAACAGATCCAGTTCGTTAATTTTTTTTTTTTTTTTTAGGAATGTCCCAAACAACCAGCCATGTTAGCAAAGGAGGGACTGCATTGTCAGTGTTACCATTATAGGTGGGCAATTGACAACAACAAAAACAACAACAACCCCCTCCCCCCCCAATAATAGTAATGGTAATAGGCAAAGTGAAAGGCAGGAATGGGTTCAGGGTTTGAGGACTGCCATTTCAGTAGCACTTAGAGAAAACCAAAAGTTCTGTGAGGACTTGTGGACTATGTTTAGTGTTCACTATGAAGTTTGTTCTGAAATTGTTCAGATGTTGTTAAAATGTTTCTTCCTGTGTTTTTGGAGAGGATGGGAAATTCTTTTTCTCACGTCCTCAAGAAGACTAAAAATTGTTCTTATCTGTCTTTGAAATAGGGAAAAAGTAACTGCCAGGAGCTTCTGACGTGCAGCCTGTTGGAGGCTCTACATTTAGTTATAAAGTTGTGGTGGTTGTTGATGAAATACTACAAAATGCAAATGCTTCAGTTTATTTTTATTCTGTAAGGACTTAATGAAACCTTGTTTGAATTAATGGGAACTCCACAAGTGTTTTCATTCAAATTCCTTACTCTACAGACCTTGCTATACAGAAGATTTCTATTATATCTTTACAGTAATCATTTATACAGTTTGGCAATTGCATAGGAATAATGCAATCAAATTATTTGCACCAAAACACAACCCAGAGGTTTGTAACTGCCATAGCAGGCAAAGCTGCTTCTTCTTCTTCTGAAGTCAATTCAAAATCATTTTCAATCAGGAGCTGTGATAAATTAACTGCTTTGTGTTAGATTTGTTCCTTGAATTCAGTTCAACCTGTTGATACACATAACGAGTAATACTTTCATGAGTATTTACTTTACTTTTACAAATTAATGAAAAAATATAGTTAAAGAAATACATATAGTGTTTGAAGTGTTTTTCACAACAGTGAGGGACTCCAAGGGGACCTAGGATTATAATCTTCCTGGCACCCAATCCTATGCGTAAGCCACAAGACCAGTGATTGTAAAACTGATTTGGTTCCTGAATGCAGTGTTGTTGTTGTTGTTGTTTTTATTGTTTTTCTAATGCTTGGGAATGATGTAGAGAATTCTTTTATTGGAAAACAATTCTTGTTTCTCCAGGCTGTCATAATTTATAAAGTCTTTAATAGAAGTTGACATCATATGCCATTTACATGTCAGACTGGTTAGCAAAATCTTTTGATACGTAGACTCATTTGTCAGGTAGCAGATTCCCCATACTCCTTTTCACCTTTAAGCTGTTATATCCTTCTTTGGTCAAAAATATCTGAAAACACTGCTTCAGCATGAATCTTGTCACATGAAGCTGGCATTTTTTTCTTCTTCATTTTTTTTATGAAGCAATTTATTTTTAAATGCCTGTCATGTTCAGCTTGTTACTGCTGCTCTACTTCACCAGGAAAAAAGATCATTAGATGCTTGTAATTCATGAAGTTATGTAGTCACTGGCTCCGGGTTTTTTGGAGGATATCAACTGCAATGGTTAGTTTGTGTTTAAAAATATATATTTGAAATATTTTTTGTTGTGAAAATGATTGTTGGTCATGAGATATTTTTAGTTCTTCCTCTTTCACTTTTATAGTGCTAATAAAATAAAACCTTTCTGAAGTTAAACCTCCACGATTTTAGAAAATTCAGTTAAGGTCAGCACTGCAGTGGAGGCTCTGGTGAGACCTTATAGCAGCCTTCCAATACCTAAAGGGGGCCTACAGGATAGAGGGGAAGGGACACTTTATCAGGAATTGTAATGATAGGATGAGGGGTAATGGTTTTAAGCTGGAAGAGGGTGGATTTTGATTAGATATTAGGAAGAAGTTTTTTACTGTGAGGGTAACCTGGTCTGGTGAAAGATGTTCCTGCCCACGGCAGGGGCGTTGGAACTCAGTGATCTTTAAGGTCCTTTCCAACCCAAACCATTCTGTGATTCTATGATTTTATGAATAAGCACTTGTGAATAATAATTTTGTTAATACGGCTAAGCATGGCACAGAACACAGAATACAGCCCTATATGTTCATGTTAGAGAGCAAAATAACATATAAAAGATAAATTTCTAAATGGAAATGGTTCAGATTGTTCAGTCACAATAGATCATACAAGCACTTCAGTCCTATGGCCTTATCCTGAGAACCCATAACCTGGACTTGATTTCCTGTCAGTGGATAATCCAGTGATTCTCTCATTGTGATGGTGCAACATGAGTGGCAGTGGGCAGAGTTAGCAGAGAGGAAAAGCAATCTGAGTCTGAAAAATTGACCTTTTTTTGCTGTGTTGGGTCTTGGTTTTGTAAGGTTATGACTGTACAGACATCCTGCCCAAAGAGGAATCAAGTAGTGAAACAATCTTATATCTACCACTAACACAAGTCTATGTTTTCTTTGACATCTATCTTTGGATATAAAACTACTGTGTATAATTTTAAAATTCTATGCTGTGCTGCTACCTACATGCATTTTATCAATGATAAATGTGTTTTTAATGGTTATCTCCCCTCTGGAAAAACATGCAGTAGTTTCACCGTGCTGTATATGAATTTTTGTGGGTCTTAATATATTTTTTTCCTTAGGTTTTCCTCTTTGGCTGGTTTGGAATTTTTTATTTGGAATATACTAACTAGCAGGAAAACTAAGAATACCAAAGCTTTTTGAATTTAGAGTTAACTATATGATCCACAAATCACCAGACACTCAAATATCAAGTTGGTCACAAAAAGTAAATATCTTTCAGCATTTTAAGATGAAAAAAGTTAGATTTACTTGTTCATGAAGATGTAATACTAGTAGAAAAGAAAGATACTTTGTCAATAGCACAAATAAATGCATATCTGTGAAAACTCCACTGATCTGTAGCAACTTCCACATGCTAAGCCAGAAACAGCTGAGTAAAAATAGGCTGAGGTTTGAAAGAACATTTGTAAAGTTTCTTCGTTACTTCTGTACTGTTTCTGTTTTTGTCAACAAGAGTAATTTCACTGACATGAGACTGGCTGGTAAAGGGTTAGTAAATCAGAGGAGTTCAGAGACAGATTAGGGTTTCCCAGCGGCACATATCTCTAGCAGTAAGTGTGGAAGCCAAGTCGGAAGAAACACGTTTGAAGTGGCAGAACTAATCATGCAGAAGCAATTTGCGATTTTCTCTCTCTCAGCCTAGATAAAGCAGAGCATTATGACATTGGCTGCATGGAACAAGGTCAATTTACTGTGAAAAGGCAGCTATAGACTCCAACTTCAAATAAACTTTCATCCTGCATGATGAGAAAGAGGATTTACCCTATTGCTTATACCACAGAACAGGCAAAACTAAATGAACAATTCAACCAGGATGAGTTAATTTGCATTCTTTTTTTTTTCCCCCCCCACTGCAGCCACCCTGATTGTTTTAGCTACTCATAAATGTAATTATATCTCAAGGTATTTTTCCTGACGTAATAAAAAGGGAGCTGCTCAAATGCTGGTGGACTTGACCTCAACTGAAGCTGTGGGCTGTTCTGAAAGTAAGAGGATTAAAGTGCAAAATTTCACATGGTTACTTCAAAAGAGATTGGGCTTTTTTTTTTTTTCATGTTTCAGAGTTTTAAAGTGTTACAGGGCATAAAATAGCCAAGACTCCATGTGAAAGAGTTCTTGTGTCCTTTCAATTTTCACTATTTCTCCATTGTGACCTGAAATTTTCGTATGCTAAGTTCCGCTGTTGGTATGATTAATGTTGCTGCACACTGAAGTCTCAAAGCTGCATTGCTTGAACAAGGTGTGTTTCCTTTCCTGCTTCAAGATAGTGAGCAATATCCTTCATCAGGAATAAGGATACAACATACTTTTTGTAACACATCAACTCAAATACGCCTACTAAGGCATGGAGAAGCAAAGCCAAAATTTCAGTCATTTCTCATTTTCCTTGCCAATGGCTGGCCCATAGGTGTAGTTTCTTCCTCTCATTTCCTCATTAACCCACAAATGTAGCTCTTAAACAGTTCACTTCTTCTGTTTCCTCTGTGTCACAGTGTTAATATCAACCATATCTTAACCCCCAGCATATAGAGAATAGATACTCACCCAGTAAAAATATCACCTTGCCTATAACACCTATTCTGTTACTGATGCTGTCCAGTTATGTTGAATATTTTTGGGAGTAGTTACATTCAGAGAATTGTCAAATAAGTACTTTTGGTGGTGAGCTCTGTGACTAAGCACAAACTATCCTCTACACAATTGAAGAAACACAGGCAAACCCTCACTTACCTACTATTGGCAGATATCCAAGCAGATCTTTCTTGGGAAAAATTAAACAAGGTTGTGCTTTAATTAGTTGTTCAGGGATTCAGCCAGCTGGGATGTTCATGTTTTAGTGCATTTATGTTTATTAGTTGAATCTAAAAGGCTTCCTCTTTCCTCCCTTGCCCTTCTGCAGTAGTTTATATTTATTTTGATGGCAATAATCAGGATATGGAGATTTTTATATGCTTTCTGAAATCATATTTGAAAGGTAAACAAAGATATGATTGAACACTATTGCTGCTATAGTTCATGTTAAAATATGCACAACCAGTCCAAGGGCAGAAAGGCTCAGTGAACTTGTGCAAAAGTCTATTAGTCTTCCTGTGCCAGATGCTAGGACTTCAGATGGAGTTCTGGTGAGCAGTGGACTTCCATGGGGCTGACATTTGCTTCTGGAAAGGAGTAGAAAACAGTCCATTAACCTTCACATTGGTAAAAAATCAGCTTCTGAATTCAGGAGCCAGCTGGATTCAGCAGAACAGCTTTGTGAATTTGAACAGGTCTGTCCTTTCATTAATATGGTTTCTATGAGCAGTACCATTAATATGATTGGTACTTCACAGGAGAAAAAAGTAAAACATTCCCTCTAGTTCAAATAGCTTACTCAAAGGACAAACCTCCTGCTTACAGTATTTGCACAAGCTAACAGAAACTGCATAGCTTTCAGTGTGCAGATTTCCAACTGATGTTAGACCCTTCCAAAGCAATCTTTCCTAATTTCATAGGCTTGGGAAAAAGGGATGTGAGACGTTAAGAGACTTATCAGAGAGAAAAGGTAGAACTGCTTTGGTTTGTAGTCAGTGTGGTTCCTATGGAATGAACCTCCACTCCTGATCTCAACCTCGAAACAGAGGAGTCTTGCACTGGCTTCCTTTGGATTTTGCACAGGGAAGAACCTAAGAAAGCTTGGCCACTGCCGCTCCATCTGAAAACCTGACAAATTCACAGCCATTGCCAAGAGGCTCTTGCCAAAAACCTCTTGGCAAGGACTGGGAAGTGAAGTAGGAACGTGCTATGAAGGGCTTCCACCCACATTTCATGCTTGCTGTGCACAGACTCACGGGCACAGGAGCTTCTGCACACAAAGAACAGAAGAATGTTAGGTTCTGGCTGAAAACCATGCCAGGCTATTAGGATTTCTAGGGATGCTGAGAAAATTTTGACTCACACCGTGAAAGGTGACAGGAAAAAAACAAATCTGCATGAAACATACATAACATTTCAGAAGTAACAAAAGAATCGCATTTGTTTAAAAAAAATGAAGCATCATAGACATGCCCTGGCTTAGAGGGGGTTTAAGACTGGGATTTCTTCAGGACTAAGCCTCCCTTTTGACTGCTTTCAAGCATTTTAAATTAACATAAAACACGTAAATGTTCCCTTTCAGGGGCTTACTGCAGAGCTTTTACAGCTGTATAGAAATGAGAGGCTACTTTAGATTTGTTGCAGGTTTCTTCAGTTGTTATACTGAGTGCTCTCTTTATGCCATGCTCAGGGAGCGCTTTGCCCAGAGCACACTGTGGGATTCAGCTGAGATGAGCATGCCTATTCAATGCTAGGAATTAAAGCTGTACTTATTTGTTCATTATTTGGAACTGGAAGATTCCTTCTTGGAAACTGAGGAACTGCTAGGCAGATCTGGCTTTTCACCTTAGGGTACTGACTGTTGGCTCACATCCATTTCTTAACCATAAAGTATTGCTTTGTTCCATTTCTGGAAATGCAACAAGATATGTCTAGGTTTTCTTTTGAAATGGATAATTTGTGACAGATTTCTCACACATCCAAGCTGTCACGAGCAACTTGTTCGTCCCAGAAACTCCTGTACTATGTGGAAGCCATATTAAGTTTCTGATAAGTATGGTTGGTGCATTCCAAATGTCACTATTGTTGTCATAAAACAGATACTGCATGATAAATGGGCAGATATACAGACATACAGAGAGTTGTGTATTTTAGGCACAGAATAAGACTAATGTAATGTTCTAAAATGAAATTTCATATAAAAGGCACAAAGTCCTTAGATTTAGCTTAGAATTTTAACTGATCACTGAGGTCAGTGTACCAACTTCCAAAGAATGCAACCTTATGAATTTAAGAAATTTATTGCCACGATACCCTTTTCATTCATCCAATTAAGAAAATGGCAAGCTTTGGAAAATATGATGAGGTTTCTTTTTACAGATTTTATTGTAAACAGATATCATTGACGTCAGATATATAGGCCAAATGAACAAAATATTGCTCACTTACCTAAAAGACATCAAGCTAAATTCTTTGGCTTGTGCTCACTACTCAGGTTTTCAACCTTTACTCACAAGTAGTGCCATTGTTCAAAGAACAAGGTGTTAATAAACTGGAATATAGGCAGGATCTTGTCTTACTATCCTGGCAAACTCTCATTTAATTTCTGAGTGAGGCTTACAGAAGGATAGATTGTGCAAGAAAGCTAAATCTGCACAGTTTTCATTTCTGCTATATTCTCAAAGATGTAGGGACTATCATTTACAAAGCAGATTGGAATGTGAATCATGTGAGGTGATGCAAATCAATCTTTTTGTTCACAACACTTTCGCACAGGATCCTAATTTTAATAGTTATATGAAGGCATTCAAGGAACAGCAATATATCATTTGACGTTTTTGTGTTTAAAATGTGTTTGGTCCTAATTTATCAGGATCAGTTTTCTAAAAACAATGCATGCTAGGTCTGTATAAAAATGGTTTAATGGAACATTATTTTATTTTAATACATACACTGACATACCGGCTTAAGCCTGACATGTCCTGGTTTTGACTGCATCCTTAAGTTTAGATCTCTGACTTCGACAGCAGACGAATATTGTAGGGTTGAAGTTGTTACTGTCCTAGTGTTGATCTTTGCCCTTTAACAGTCCTGTAACATTGCCAGCAGAAAGGAATACGCCTACACCTCTGCACCATAGCTTGTCTATCTGGCTCATTTGTGCAAACCCGATGTCATAGTTGCTCTCAATTCCTTTCAAGCAAATACAAGCAGAGAACAAAGCAGGAAGCTGNAGCTCATCAGATAGCACATGGATATCACAGGTGACAGCATGGTACTGTAAGGTAAATTTCTGATGATTTAAATGTCAGCAATTCAGAAAGTAATTGGCTCCTCTGCCATGGTATAGAGTGAAGACAGACACCTGAGGAAACTGCCCCAAGCTAAGCCATCTTTGTGTGGCCTTCACACAGAGTAAAAATAATATCTGGTTATTTTCATGCAAACCTGCACATGGATACGTGTCCATCAGAATTAAACTAAGGTTAAGTATGCATTTTGACAGAATGCAAACTAGTATTCTTTATCTTATTGAGTATTCACATAGATTTAAAATAACACCAGTGGTTTTGGTTTGTGCTTTTTGCTGTTTTGTTTCCAGTTTGTGTGCAGCCTTGAACAAGAGATTTTGAATGTTTGTATTGTTTATTTACTTTTTCTTCTTCTTCTTAAATTTTACTTAATTTCAATACCAAAATCTTACATGTGAACGCAATTTTACCTCCAGGATAAAAATCTGTTTGGTCAAGTAGACTCCTTTTCCTTGACTATAGACTACTTTGGATATTAGACTGGGAAATAGGTGCAGAAGTGCTGATAACAATCTTGCTTTAAGGGCTTTAGCAGTATTCCCGGCCAACTATATTATGGCCTGTGAATAGTCCCAGTAATTGAAGGGGTTAGGGGGATGCGTTACTTGTAGAATAAAGCAGTATAGACATACTTCCATTTAAACAATTTAGTATCCTTTGTTGTTTTGTAGCCCTGGACTATGTGAATATAATCTCAGTACTCAAGGTTTAGGTTTTACCACCAAAGATATCTGAAATAGAGCATCAGTTGACACAGAAATCAAAACTCTTCAGGACTCACAAAGAAGAGTTTGTAATTGCTGCCTGGTGCTAATCCTATCAGCTCATATTAGTGAAACATGCTATAGTGCTGCAGGGAAGTTGTCAGGATCTGGTTGCAGGATTCAGCCTTTAGGAGAGGATTCAGGCTAAGCTTAGGCTATACATCGCCACCCATGAGTCAAAGTACATCTATTCTGCTGGGTGACAGGCTTCTGAGGAGGAACAACGTGTGTGAAAAAGAACATGCCTTTTTCACTGCAGTGCTATTGTTACATTGGTTTAGCTTCTTAACCTCTTTTCTACTAAAGCTTCATTCAGTCATAAAAAATATACCTGTAGCTTTTTATTGAATCTCTATTCTCAAAAATTCCATGAAATAATACTTTATTCCGGGTGATATGTTTGAAAAAGGATGCATTCTTTCCTTCACCAGACTTTGTTTTATTAACTTCTTTTTGAAAAAATTTATTTAGGTTTGTTCTGAAAGAAAGTGATGGAAATGAAATTAGTCTTCTAACTTAACCACACTACAAAACATGTTAATTAGAATTTGCTAACACCTTCAACAGTCACAAATCGTATCAGTTTGTATATGTATCAAAGAAACGTGTTTAATCTTTCAGTTACTTTGTGATTTAAAAACTTTCTTTCTTACTTTTTTTTGTTTGGATCTAATAATGAAAATGTTTGCTCATTTGGGTTCTGAACCAGACATAGTCTTAACTTGGACCATGACTGTATTAGTTTAAAGAGAATTAATCCTTTTTTAAAAAGCTCAGATATGCACTGTCTGCAGATACATGAAAAGTTCACACATTGACTAACCAGCATAGTTCTATGGCTGTGGGCATGGTCTTGAAGTTAATAAGCTGTCGTCTGAGCTAAGTTTTGCTGTGTAAAGCCACAATTTTCTTTGTATGGTTCATGTTTTAGGAAATATTTTTGTACATATTGAGAGTGTAGCTATTTTTGTATTTTCATTCTACCCCTGTAATCCTGACGCATGTAGTGGATGGGGTTCCTTCCTATCTTCCAGACCTTGTTGCTTTTCACATTGCCACTGGAGTGACACTAAGTCAAAGACACAATGTTTGGGGTAATGTAACTACTTGAGATTAAAATTTCACTTTTTAAAAATTTCTTCCTCAACCTGTGCTCTATCTATCACATTTTTACTGTGTTGCATCAAAGGAAGGGTTCTTTTCTGCAATGAGCTGCTGTTTGGTCGCTGTCTACACTTAGGGCAAGGGATTTTGTGATTATAGCACAGCCTGCATAAGCTACATGGGAAGAGACCTCAGGGCTTGTGCATGTGGGATTTTGGAAGGAGTTTATAAACCACATCCTGAACTCACTGATTTATTTTTTCATTGTCAAGGAAAAATGTCTTTTTCCTTTCCTTTTTTTTTCTTGTAATCCCACTTTGAACAGTATGAAACTAATTGCAGGGCTTCAAAGAAATAAGCATCTCTCTTGGAAGATAAACAACTGTGCATGTTTGGAAGTGAATGTGCTTGTCTTTTTAAAAGCAAAACCATTCCACTAGAGAAGCTTTATTTTCAGTTTTCCTAATTTATAGCCGTTTTTCCCTTCAGTGAAGGAGCACAATTTTTGTTATATGGATCCCTTAACACTGAGACCGAGGTTTGTAATTTTTAATTTTATTGACTGATCATGAAAATGGTATTTGTGAGCACTAGCTAGGGCCAGACAGAGTGCTGGCAAAGATTAACCAAGCTTCTTAAAACACTTCTATGGCACCTTGGCCATGACCTGCGACACCCAAGAGAATGCAGAACTGCATCTACTCAGAGTTGAAAATGCAGATAGTGACAAATTCTAAGATGAGTTTTGCAACAAGCATTGCTTATGGACTACTTAAATTTGGAATTTAGATTTTAAAGCCTGAACCACAGTAATTTCATTGTCTTCTTTTTCAGATTGATGTTGTACTACATGAAGTGTAAATTTGAATTAATCTACCCAATTCTACTGAAAGATATCTGACTGTAATGTAAAACAGATGTAGAAAATACTACTTTTCTCGAAAATATCTTTCAAGCTGTAGATAGTAAAAACTCAAAATTGCAAAAGATTATGTGCATGTTTAAATTTAGGTATGCAAACAGCACCACTGCAATCAATGGACCTAATCACATGCTTTAAAGTAAGCATGTGCACAAATCTCTACAGGGTCATGACCCAGTTCTGTATTGCTCCAGTTCACAAGAGGCCAACCTCCTTGACCTCGCAAGCCAAAATCCTCTTGTCTTTGAGAGCTGCAAAATGGAAAGCTCACCCCTCTGAGAGCTGGTGTGTACATACCCCCACCCAGCTCCTTCAATGGCTGTTAGTGTGGAAGGGACAAACTGTAGGTATCAGTGAGTGAAAATGGTCTTTTACTAGTCTGTACACCAGTGACAATCAGAGACAATAAGTCTCAAACAGTGCACCCTCTGCCAAATCAAATATGCTTGCATTCATGTAATATTCATAATAACTCATACCTGCTAGTCAGTCTTGAGGGAAGTGAGAAGCTTCATAATTGCACAGGTCTAGATCTTGTTGAGAAGGTGCTTAACCTGAGATTCCACAAAGTGCCCCTGGGACAGACCCTGCTTTTTGCCATATCACTACAATAATTCTTTCTATATTCCTTTGTTAGATGGGAACAAAGGATTTTCAGTGAAAAAAAGAATCAGACCTTCATAACTTAAACAGACCTGCTAAGGCAAGTGGACTATCCATTTTCCTAAAGTAAGTGCAATTTATTTACTTTCTACCTTATGTACTTAAATATTTTGTTTGATGGAAGCTTATATACTTCTAGAATGAGGGTTTCCGTTCTTTCAGAGTGCATAGCTGTTTTGACATTTAAAAGTTATTTCTTATTGTTGTACTGTCATGAGTCCAGTGACAAAGAACAGACACTAAAAGGGCAGCCCCCCCCACGTCCTTTATTTTTAATAACATAATTTCAGTGCCAGAAAATAAAGCAAGTTTTATTTGTTTTAGGCACATTGGGATGTCCAGGAGTAACACCGTTTGGCTCTTAAATATTTTTGCTGAAAAAGAAGTTAAGTCCAAATGCCAAACTAGAACACACATACACGTGTGAACTCTCAAAGTAGAGTGATGTTAATTAAAAGTAAGAGCATTGTACTATGGCAGGACATCAGATAAAGCAGCTGGGTATTCTTTCAGCTGTTTTTCTTCATTAGTTCTCTTAATTAGTTTAACAGTGTCAAAGAAATAGGTTAGCAGTTATTAAACAGAACCACACACACAAATAAAAAAAAATTATAAATTATAATATAAATGCACACTTACGTATGTATTGGAAATAAAATACTTCTAATATTTGAGCATAAATGTCATATAAATGTATTTTCAACCAGAGATACAGTAGTCAGCTCCATTTTACATCTTTTTTAAAACACCAACAGAATGGTATCAGCAGAGTCCTGTGCTGAGGTAGACACACAACAAGTGTTCAGTTCCATGTCTCACATGTACAGTTTGTGTTTCTGCAGTATACATTTTGTTTGAACAGCCAATGAAGAGAGTAAAGAGAGTATAAGAGAAAATGGATGAAAAACCAGATTGAATTATTAAAACCAGGGAAAAAATCTTCAGAAGTATGTAATTTAAATATACAGACCCAGATTCTACAGGTTTATATTGATGTAAATCAAGAGTATGGAAAAAAAAGTGGTATTACTTTGGATTTTCTCTTGCAGGTTAGAACTGAATCTGGCCTGTAAAATTTAACAAGCTGCATTTTGCATCAGATGACAATGTATATTTCCATAGGCAAGTACTTCATGGTTTATAAATAGCATATATATTGTAAAAAGTGGTGAAAATACAATATTTCATGTTTTTACAGCTCACACTATTACGTTATCGATTGTATCAATTGTAAGTCACTTAAGCAGCCAGTTTTAAGTATCCACCTTTTTTAGAGAACATTTTTTAATTTACTTTTATGGTAGAGCTCATTCAAAATACAATGGAATAGCTGGCAAAGACTGTTCTGGAGGACAGACGAGCAGCGGAGGTTAACCCGCTTTGGAGAGCATATCTCTCTACAAATAAAGTCTGCAACCTCTCAGTCCAGAGGGTTTGCAGTTTTTCAGAAAAAAAGAGAGAAAATAGAGAGGTCTGTGACTGCCAGACTGCCCTGACTCTCTGTGCCTCAACCAGCAATTACACACTGAAATATATAAAATGCCTTTCCCATCGCAATGCCCTGCAGCCTCACCCGGATCAGTTGCTCAGAGGAAGGGGTTTTGCTTTTCCCCCTGCTACCCACTCACTGGCAGGTTGTACTCAAGGCTCTGTTTAAACCATAAGGTCAGAGCTGGTCAGAGGTGCCTCTCTGAGGTGCTCCCTGCAGCCCCCTGGCAGCTCTCTGCAGTCCACGCTGGTGTTCGTCTCATCTCCTCTGCTCCCCACAGCTACTGATGCCAAGAACAAAACAAAGGGGAGGAAGAAAATGAGCTCAAGGAAGAGATAGAAAGGAAGTAAACTGAGAAAAGGGTAGGAAGCAAATAAAAGGTGAAGGAAGAGGATAGAAACTCATTAATAATAATATAATACTGCTTATATAATTATAATTAATAATAGCAACAATAACAACAGTCCTGACTCTGTTGGAAGAAACGGGATGAAACTTAAATAAATGGAGTCATGGCAGGGGGTTGGAACTCTATGATCTCTGAGGTCCTTTCCAGCCCTATCCATTCTATCATTCTATGATTCTGTGGGGTCCTGTCATTTCACCATTGCTTCAAGAGCTATGCTGATGAGTTTCTGAAACAAAGCAATAGACAACAACAGTGTTTCGCTTATAGCTGCATTGTTTTGCATTTGAAATCTTTAAAACTACAAAATTATTAATTATTACTTAGCTTCACAGTAGACTTTCTAATTAGATAGCCCCTGCTATGAAAAATCATGGTCATAAATAACTTTTCTCTTGCTATTTTCATATTCCAAGTAAAAAAAAAATTGTATGTACATAAATAGATAATACTAGTAATAACTTCGTTTATACTGACCCCGGACCCTAGTGACTGTGGAAACATTTGCATTTATAAATTATCATACAAAATCCACAGCTGAATTCAGTGGATCTTTTTCCCTCAAAGTTTGTGTAGAAAAATCATAGAATTTGACTCTAAAAGACAGGACAAAGTTGTCTGACCATGCCTTAAATAAAGTTTCTTACTTAAACAGCCACATTGACAATCACAGGGAGTTAAACATGTAAATAGTTTCAGAGTCTCATAACTTCTTTTCTATTTTTACACAATAATCACTATATTGTTGATACTTTAATTAAGTGAAATACAGCTCTACACATGGTGTATGTATTGGTCTAGTGTAGTCTCTCCCAAATTTATATTTAGGTAGGTTATCCCTACAAGCAGCTGGTGTGGATACACCGCCATCACCTCAGACTCTTGTTGCTCAGATGTGAACAGTAAAGATGCAGTACAAATAACTCTAGTTTCAGATATTTTTATATGTGCTTAGATAGTTAATATGAATTTCTGTTTCTGAATCAGCTGGAATAACAGTCTGTACACTTATTTGGGTTTGTTTTTTAAGCATAAATCGTGCAAACAGCAGAACACCAAGAAGACAAACACAAGCTGTGTAAGAAGTTCTTCCAATATTATCATCACTCTCCTTATGTTAGGAAGTACTCAATTCTGACGAAGCTAGAGACTGGAGAATTTCTTAGTGTCCATAGTTTTAGGCAAATTATTGTGCACAGAATATAGGAATCAGAAGGGAAAGGGTAGAGTAAACAAAATGAAACAAAACAATACTAAATACGTAGCAACAGCATAGCTTTTTCTTTTTTTTTTCTTTTTATTTTTTTTTTCCTTTTCTTAATCTTGTCTTTGTGGCCTGAGAAGAATTTTTAAGTTCTTCAGGATGGCAGCAGTGGCAAACATAAGAAAACCTGGCAAGACTCAGCTTCTTCAGCTTCTTTTAACCAGGCAGCTGATGGATTGCTGTAACGCTAAAACTGCAACTGGGAGACAGATGAAAAGTCATTCCTCAGACAGTGATTTTGTGATGAAAATCGGTGCATACAACAAGCGCATCACTGCAGGCAGAGAGCAGTTCTAGTGTTCCTACTAGCAGGAAAACCTGCTATTAAAGAACATTTAGTAAAAAGAAATATGTGCTTAAATTATTGTATCAGATCTTAAGATTAAAAAATACCTTAGAACTCCTGGGATTATTTTCATGTTATAATTTTTAGAAGTTTCCATTTTTGATTGTACACAGCTTTGGCAGGGCAGTCAAGTTATAGAAGCTGTTCTGAAATTTAGATCATATTTGCAAACTGTTCTAGTGAAAGAGAGGAAATCAGTGAAAAGGGTTCAGAAAATACCCAATATGAAATGCTTTGAAAAACAATTTTTTTTTTCAAACAGGCATTTTTAATGCAAAAGTGCCAACACTATTTAAAACAGGTAATGCAGAAACTTAAAAAAGTCATCAAATAGAAGATTTAATTTCGAAGAAACAAAGCAGTCTGTTGACTCAGGGCTCTTTTTTGTTTGTTTTGTTCTGGTCCTTTCTTCCATTTAACACCAATTTGGGCTGAACTGAAAACATTTTGCTTTTTTTGATTAGGCAGGTAGCCTGAGAAAATGTTAATTCCTTTAATTACTATTTTCTTAGGACTAAAATCCTCTTGACGAAAATGCGAAACACTTAGTGCCTGTCTTTGCTGTGGAATGAGCATGGATTGATAACTCCCAAGGTACCAGCACCCAGTCTGGACCCAGGAGAAGGTCTGCCGCAGCAGCAGGGAGATCTGCCTGAATTAGGATACCCTGTTGATTGCCAGGAAACCTTGGATGTGGCTCCGCGATTGTCAGGAATGCTGCTTCCTGACCTGTTTGTACTTCAGAGTAGCATTACATTTTTATGCTAGGATCTCATGGCTTGGGTAGGAGTCAGCTTGTACTGGTATTAGCAGTCTTCTTGGCCCAGCTTGGAATATTAACCTCTAGATATTTATCTTGTGTCTTCTTTGGAGGAAGTTAGTTAACTGGATTTGGTGTCCTGAGGTTTAATTCCAATTTAATTTAACTTCCAGGAGGTCACTCTTAGAGCAGAACAGTTTAAACTGCTCATGAGTTAGCAGATTTTTCAAAGGTTCCTCCAGCATCTCTCAGCTCAGCCTCTTAATTTGTGTGAAAGCTAGTAAATCTCCAGACTCTTCTGTGCTTGCTTAGGTTTTAACTAAGATCAATTGGACAATTCAGAGAATATCCTTTTCTTCTCTTAAACAAGCCCAGAAGGAGGTATTGAAAGCTGTCGGTATCATTCTGTTGACACAGAATCCTAAACTTTCAAACTACGTCTGCATTGTCTACCGCTATGTTAGCTGGCTCCAAACACATGAGATACACAAAAGAGATGATGCAGGAGCATGGATGTATTAACAGGGTGCTCTGCTTGACTAATTAAGCCAAGTTAATCAGTGGGCCAGAACAGTAGTGCTGCTGTAGACAGTGATGATGCTTCTGTAGACAGTAGCACCAATGCAACTAGAGTTTTCAGAAGAAAAGCCTGTTGTGTGTGTAGCTTGCAGTTTTGTCATCCTGTGTACTGAGCTACCTTACACATCCATCATCCGACTGTTGCCATGCCTGAATGGGTTGGGAGGAGGCTAAGCAACAGGCTTGTTCCTGTGCCTGTGACTACATCATCACAAATGCATCTGGTCTTCTTAAAGCCCTACCCAGTAAATGAGTCTTATGTCACTACCTTCACATTTGTTGGCCTCTGTCTTTCCTCAGAAAAGGAAAGCAGGAAGCCTCTTTCTGTCAAATGTTCTATAATTAGAGTTTATTATTTATATTAAAGCACATGAGGGGTGAGGACCATTCACCATATGTACATATACATACAGAACTTATAAGCAGATGTCCTGGGTCCAGCTGGGATGGGATTAATTCCTCACAGAAGCTGGGAGGTGGGCATAGCCAAAGGGATATTCGAAACCATGGTGACGTCATGCCCGGGTTTAGGGGAAGGGTAGCTGGGACCGGGGGAAGGGTAGCTGGGACCGGGGACGAGACCGGTTTGTTTGTTCGGTGGTGAGATATTA
>VZTO01007756.1:0-34092 GCA_013400615.1 Syrrhaptes paradoxus
AATCACCTATTTAGTGAACATGGTAATAACACAGTAATAACAACAATCGCTATCACCCTTTTCTTTAGGTAGAGTTGCAGACAATAACATGCAGAGCTTGACACTTCTTAGACCCCAGCCTCCTGAGCCACAGCTGATGTGATGCCTGCCCTTCTACATCCACTGCTCACTGATTTCTTGAAAACTAAATTGTGTACAGCCACACTGCAAAATCGCTAGCTTAGATCACACTGAAGCATGGCTTTGGCTCTCAGCTGTTTCTCCCCCACCCACCCCTTGTATAATTTCTGCAGGGGATTAATGACAAATTAGTTCTTTCTACTTTTTTATTTACAAGGAATATCAGTTGACATTCACAGCCCTTTACAACCTTTCCAGTGCCCCCCAAGCTTCCTGTGACACCTGAGCTGTCATTTTCACTGCTTGAATCTGGCCTGTACTTCATCTTAAGGGAAAAGCTACATATTGCTTGAGTTTTGGAGAAAGACTGGAGTATTCAGCTGCAAGTTTTTCTTGTGTTATGTCTTCAAGGTTCATTCATGTTATACTTTGCAAATGACAAAACAATGTTGCTATTTATTAAAAACAATAGTGCTCCCATAATTTTAATGGAAAAACAATGGCACAGGGGTGATGATTACTAAATATAACTCCCACGTCTTCCCCAGGGCCTGGGCAGAGCGAGGTGGAGCTCAGTGGTGGAGTCTCCCCGATCGTTCCACGATACCAGTGTCTGCAGCACCTGGAGTCCCAGAAAAAAAATCTTTCCTCCAGAGGCCAAGAGGTGAGTCTACAGTTTCAAGCAGGGTTAATCACCTTTCCAAGGCAATAACAAGCACTTCCTAAAAGCAGCTGTTTAAGATGGCTCAGAAGCAACAACAAGAATGTGGTTAAAAGTTTGGTGCATGAATCTGGCTTCTGCACACGACAGGGAAGAGACACCTTTTTGATAAAACACCAGTCAGACACTTTGCAAATTTTGATTCATGTTTGTCTGTGTTCCCAGCCTAATTGTCCTTTGCACTATTATTTTGCAAAAAGGTGTATAGGAGAGAAATTATGCTTTTTCAGGGAAAGACATATTTTAGTCTGTTTAAAAGGCAGAGGGTATGTTTTAAGGCCTGTAAACAATGTCAGAAACCAAGAGCTCCAGATTTTGTATCGCAGTTACCTGCAGTGCTGATTTTTTTGTGTTTTCTGTTAACTGTGCCCTGGGGTACTAAGGGGGCACGTTATGGGGAGCGGAAGAAGCAGATCTGAGGAAGGTGCGTTGGGTACAGCACAGCACAGGGAGCTTTTTTGCAGCCTGCAAATGCTGGCCTTGCACTGCAAACTGGTCTGCTGTTGCCATCTGCTGGAAAAACCGTCATGTAGACAAATATGGTGTGGAGGAGTGTATCTTGTTCATATTACAGAAAGACTTGTGTCTTTTTGTGCTTTTTAAGACAGGTGGGTCCTCTATCATCTGCAAAAGATCTACATATGCACCAGCCATACATACGCATGTATGCTGAATGCATGGCGTCTGTGCAGAAACTGCACAGCTCTGGGGTTTGGTTTCTTATGTACTCTGACTGCACTCTGCACGGTAAAACACCTCCAACCAAGACCAAGGTTAGAGCAAAATCGTTCCTCCCGGAAATACCTGCTATTAGAGAACCAAAAAATTATCATTCCAAAGGGAATTATCCTTCCTCTCTCTTGCAACTCTTCCCTTCCCCTCATTGCTCTGTAATGCCCACTCTGCACATGTTCACAAAGGGATCACACAAACTTTTAAACAAGGAGGAGGCCTAAGGATCCTGTCCATTCCAGCACATGAAATCTGGAATTTATTTCAATGTCTACACTATGTTTTATCTTATTTTTTATTAAACTCTCATGCCTGGAGAAATATTTCTGCACTCTGCTCTTATGTGATTTTCAGAGGCATTGGATATATTTTTCTTCTCTCTTGAATAGCTTTTACTCAAAGTAGAAGCCTTCAAAAATCCTTTTCTTTTCTTAAAGATTCTGGGGCTAATCATTCTGAAAAATGTAAGAGCACAAAATCTCATGGGACAGGCAAAATCTCTTCTTGCTTGCAAGCAGCCTTCAGATGGACACATTGCTAGTTGCCGCAGGCATTCTTAACACCGTGTCATCAGGCTCCAATCTAATCTACAAGGTGTAATTGCCATGGCATTAAATCCGTTGCTGGTGGCTGATCACCTCCACCTTGCAGCATTGCATGAATCTGAGCTGGTGCAAACAAAGGCAGGAAGGTTTTAGAAAACATCTCTGAAGTTGACAGGGTTTTAAAGTCTCATACTCAAAGTAGAAGTCAATGGGGTGTGAATCCACCCACACCAAAGCTGAGAATAACAGGACCCATGACTGCTCTCTCTCTAAGCTCCACTTACACTACATACAAACTGTCCTGTAATGTGCCTTTGAATTCCAGAACAAGGAATATTTAAGGCTGAGACCCTGCCTGGAGGTGCTATGGACTTTTTTGGGTAGCAAGAGAATTGTCACTGCCACTTCAGCAGGCGGAGAAGGTTTCAAGGCGCAAGGCAAGTTAGCCCAACTCAAGACAGTATTGCTAATGTTCACTGGCTTCTAGTTGGCTCAGTGTGGGGACAGAGACAACTTGTACCTTTACAAGCCTGTTATTTAAAGAACCTCTATTAACCTTCACTAGCAGAAGTAAGCATCTTCAATTCTGCTGATCCACTGATTCAAACTAACATAGACCCCAAGCATCTACTGTGGCTTGTAGGTCTTCTTGTATGAAGACTGCAACCTCTCTGTCACACCCTTCTTTTGATCCTCATTCCTTTTTTTCTCTTTTGCTGCTGCTTTTCCTGTAGATATCAAAAACTGCATCAACACTTCTGTTATTTGATCCTGCCAAGAAAGCTAATGAATGGGTACTTAATGCTCAGTTCAGAAGAAGAACCTGTGACCTGCTTTTACCCTCCATGCAAGGACTATTTTAATAAATTCTCTATCCCAAGAGCTCTTGAACTACATCTTCAGGGCATACATATTTCTCCTCAGATGCCTGTCTCGACATAGCTAAGATGCATAGGGGAGACTTAGAACTATCAGCCCATCTGCTGTTTTCAGCCTCCTACTTTGAGCTGGGATAACAATGTGTTCAAATGGATTCTGACAGGCTTTCAAACACCAAGCAGGTTTGTTTCTTCTGGTTAAAGGAGGTTAAACTCCTAGCATGGAGTTACTTAACTCTTTCAGGGGAAAGTGGCCTGCCAGCTTCTATGAGTGAGAAGTCCCTCAGGAGCTTACTGTACCACTGTTAAGAACTCCCTGTTTAAACCTTGGTGCTCCCATGTTTGCTGAATATGACCGGACAGTTTAAAAATATCCTTAGAGCCTCTTGTGTGCCTGCTTTGATACATCAGACCATTACTGCAAAGATGTCAGGTGGTAAAAATCTACAAAAGCAAATTAACACTGGATAGACTTTAGAAGGAATGATTTGTTCCCCAGCACTGTTGTGTGCATTCATTTATCCAACTAGATTTTTGTAATATATAGGACAAAATATATATTAGAGATATATATATAAACTGTGCCTGGCATCTTGATCCCATTACAGCAAATCTAACTGTTCTTGTGCATGAGCAATAAATGCATAAGCGAGGGTCTATGTGTGAAATTAAACATCACTTCCACTTAGAAAAATTTAGCTGTTTCATCAAGCCAGCTGCTCAGAGAGAGACCACATAGCTAAATAAAAATTTTCAAATGGTATATTCATTAGGTCTGCACTTCAAGCATGCTATTCTCATTGCCTGATCTCCTTTAATTCCTGGACAAGAGCTTCTGCATCCACTATTTGCACTGAATCTGCCTCTCTCTACTTCTACCACTGACTAGGTGTTTAGGCTGTCTCAAGATGACCTCTGAAAAGATACAGTCTTTTTACTTAGATGTAAGAACTTCTTTCTCTACAAAATACGTCTGTCATCTAAAAGATAAGGATGGAAAGGATAAACAGTCTTAGTGTTTTTCCTCTAAAAATGCAATGCCCCCACCCCAACACAATTCTGCTTTCCAGCCTGGTAGTGCTGGCCCAGCTCAATGAAAGAGCTGCAGACATATTTCTTCAGGTTCTCATTTCTTGTAGGTGCTTGCACTGGAAGTCCTGATGATTGAGATGTACATGTGTAAACCAATTTGCAATGGGTCAGTAAACTGTTGTAAGTTAGCATTTGTTACTAAGTTTTGCTCCAAAACCTACTGAGTACCTGACACAATGCAGTTGTTCAAGGGGACCACGTTCAAGTGACATAAGCAATACAGCTAAATAAAACATCTAATGTGTTTTTATTCTGGATTTTGTGTCTGTAACTGTCCGGAATATGTATCCAAAAAATCCACCCAGAATCTGGTGACTCCTATTATGTACTTGAACACAGGTCAAGTAAAAAGCCTGCACTGGGCTGCAGGAATATAGTTCTTCATAGAACCTGCCCCACTGAAAAACGCAGGGACCTTCTCTTCCCCTTGTCCTTCCTCAGCCTCAAACATATAGGGTATTTGTCAATGTCTGTTAGTTGCTTTAGTTGTGTCCGATTCTGTTTAATCTTTTGATTAGCAGTATGTAAGATTTGGACAATTTGTCTGCTGTTTTGTGTAGTGCTTTTTAAGGCTGTATCTGTACTGTTACTTGACGTGGAAGTTGTATTGGTGATACTCTTAAGGCATGTCCTCAATGTGTCTCATATTATCTTGCCATTCGTGATGCCCGAGGCTGGCTTGTCCTAGTTAGATTTCTGATGTAGAGGAGCTGACTTGCCAACTCATATAGAAGTTTGCACTCACCATGGAGTGACTTATCCTATCAAATTTCTGTTGTAGGCTTCTGTAGCTCTGCTCCATAAAGACTGACATGGCCCCATTGTTTGCAACTCTTATTTCTCTAATAGCATAAAAATACTACTTTTAATGTTACTATTAAAGACTACTATCTAAAACTATGCCTGAAAGAAAGAAAAGGACAAGCATATATGATACTGCTCCCTCCTTGTTTAATTACTTCTTATTCAAGAATTTCCTGACAGGGAAATTTGATTTTATGTATTTAGTGACCCTTAGAGGATTTCTTCTCCACATGCTTTTGAGCCTCCCCTTGAGCCTATGTAAGCTGTTTGTGTTCACAGCACCCTCCAGCAATGACTTCCATAAGCCTCCAAGCCATTTCATGAGTAACTGTTTCCTTTTGTTGTTTTGAACTCTAATATCCTCACTTGCTGCCCCTTCTTCTTATGTTAGCAATGATGGTGAACTTCTTGGCTTTCTTCTTTCTTCCTTTACTCAGCTTGTTATTTTTAAGACTATATAATAACACATTTTGTCTTCTTATTGATGGTGAAACCAACCTGTGACAAAAAGACATGGACCTGTTGCATAGAGTCCAGAGGAGAGCCACAAAATTAATCAGAGGGCTAGAGCACCTCCCCTATGAGGACAGGCTGAAAGAGTTGGGGTTGTTCAGCCTGGAGAAGAGAAGGCTCCGAGGAGACTTAATAGCAGCCTTCCAGTACCTGAAGGGGGCNATGATTCTATGATTCTATGGTGTTGAGCAGAGCAAATTCTTTCAACTGCATTTTATTTGTTGCTGAAATTTGCCAGCCTCCTCCTTTGTCTATATTAATGCTGGCCTGGTCGACGTCCTGTAAAGCCACCAGTGACTTCACCAAGGTAGTGGGCACCCACTTTCCCTAAATTGTGCCAACAGACAGATGGTTATGGTGGTCATAATTTTTATCTGTATGCTTAGCCTTAGCTAGCATGCCTTTGATGACTCTGTTTCCCTGCATTGAAATTTTTTATTATGCAATTACTACTGGAAAACTCTTGAAAAGAAAAACACCTTCCTGCAGGTGTTTACATCTCTGCAAATCAAGCATGAAAGAAGATAATGCACCTTTCTCCCAGAGGTGTCCTCTCATCCTTTACAGTGCCAGCCAAAAATCTATTTGTGTGCCCATCCCTATCAGGTTCAGTGTGAGGTGAGCTGGGTTTCTTCTGGAGCACCAGTGGAAGAAGAAACCTCTCCCCAGCTATAGCAAAGGCTGCTTCAGCTTGTATAACCTGTCACATAGCGTGTGAGGCAGGAAGAGCTTTTCCATCGAGGGCTAACAGCATTAAAAGGCCTTTTGCAGGAAAACAAGAACAATGGAAAACCAAAGTAACCTTCAGTTCTCTAGACAGATTTGGGAACAAAACGGAGGAGGAGTAGTGCTGGCTCAGTGTCACACTTCTGCACACAGTGAGGATGGAGAAGATGTGATAATGTGTCTCCCTGGCTGAGGCTTTAAAAATAAGACACTCACTTTTTTGTTGGTTTTTTTTCACACATTACATAAAAGTTCCCCTCAGAAGGCCAAAGGCAGCTGTTTTCTTAGGAGTGAGGAAGAGGCAAAACAAGCAAAAACATTGGATAAGTCTAGATAAAAAACTTGGCTAACCTGTTTTCCCCCCTCTTAAACAGACAGTTTGAAGCACACTGCAGAGCTCTGCCTAGGAGGAAAGGCAGACCTAATGACTGAAAAATTATATCCGTGCCCTGGTAAGGACCACTGCTTTGCTGCCTTGGCATGTGAACTCCTGCAGTCCCACTCCCTGGGGTGGGAGTATTTCTCCTCTCACCTAGGCAGCCCAGGGATCCTCTAAAAAGCCTTGCCCCTGCCAGTTCCTAACACAGCACCTGTATCTTGGCAAAACGGGGGTTGTGATAGACATCAGAGGTCTCGCTGTCCCAGGGACAGGGTGAGCCACTGTCATCTGCAGAGAGAGTCTCGTCCCCTAACAGCATGGCAGTGGCTTCAGCCCTGCCTTAGGCTCTGCATGACCCCCTGGGAGTGGGTGCTTGCCCTTGAGTTTCCTTCTGGATGTGCTGGAGGAGAGCCAGACCCGAAAGCTCCAGGGCTTACAGGCTTTGGGGTTTTGCAGTTGTAGCACCTTATCACAAGGTGGCAGGGACGTGACACTTTCCGGCAGGCTCCTGCTCAGCTTGCCACAGACACCCTCTTCAAAGCCTCTCTGCTTTCCTCCTTCTTATCTAAAAATACATGGAGTTATCAGTATCCTCTGTCATCTTCTTTGAAACTGTCCTTAGAATAGTTAAAAGGGGAGGGTTATTAGTTATTTCAAAGGTGAAATATTTTACCTATTTGCACTAAAAAAAAAAAAAAAAAAAAAAGAAAAGAAACTGCTTTGCATTCTTCTGCCTGAAAGCCATGGTGATGTGGGGAAATGAGGAAGGGGCTGGCCTGGGTCAGCCTGTGCCTGCTGCTGCTTTCCTGGGAAACCCAAAAGTCGTGATGGTTAAAAAGCAGGCAGCCCTTCTGTCCTGAGTCACAGGGCTGATTTCTTCCTAAATGCCTGAAAATGGGAAAACATTATTGTAAATTAAAAAGGAAAAAATAAATATATACACATGTATATGTGTGTGTATACATATATATTTCCTTTAATGCAAAAGAATGTCTCAGGAACACTGTGTTAGCTCTGCCTTCCTAGAGTGGATCCTCAGATTTTGGCTTCTGGAAGCAAATGTCTGTGCATGTCTAGGACCAATTACCTTATTTTCACATGCTTCCCACAGTTATCTTTTCCCCTTTCACATGCCAGGGGTTTTTGTGATTTTACACTATGCTCTTTCAAGGGTGTTTCAGGCTGCCATGGCAGAGAGTGGAAACTTTGTCATTGCTCATCAAATATTTTCATACAAAAGCCTATCTGCAATGATAAAATTAGATTTGTGTTAATAAGCTACTAATACCATCAGGTAATTTAGTTTATCTCTAGAGTCCAAGTTGATTGTTGTCTCCTTATGGTTTCCTGCCTGGCAGTCTTTAGAGACAAGAGATTTTTTTTTTTAATCTGAAGTACATGCAGTGAGAGATTACTCAACTGTCACTCTGCAGAAAAGATCCCTATCATGCAGCAGGCAGTAACAATAACAAATTGCAGACATTCAAATTCGGCTTTGCACAAACAGCTTTGCAAGATGCCTGCTGCTCCCTATGTAGTAAACAGACCACGATGAATCAGAGGCATTTAAGGAAACGAGCAGAAAATGCACCCAATTAGAGCAGGTAACATTATCAAATAATTACTTCTGAGCTGCTGTTAACTGGAAAATAATTTCACTTTCTGAGCACAATGCAGTGTTCCAAGAAGGATTTTTTGGGGGGTCAGATAGATGTGCTTTCCTGCTTCATACTGAGGCTCTGAGATTGAGCTGAAGTTTAAATTTAAATTTATGTGAAAAAAAGAGCAACCAGAAGTTTTGCTAGCTCTCTAAAGCACAGACCCACAGAAATAAATGTTTGAGCTCTTACACGCTTATTATGCACCTTGAGCTAAATGAGCAGTGTATGTATTCCCTTGCAAGCTTGCAGTTTATTTAAATACATTAAAGAAACCAGCTTCGAAGTTCAAGGTAGGATCTTGGGAGGGAGGAAAATCCTTTCTTAACATGTGTGCAATTCAGCTGTGGAACTCATCACTGCAGGAAAGCTTTAAGACCAAAAATGTAATAAGACATAGAGAGAAATGCAGAAACTTACAGAAGACAAGAGCATCCAACGCAGAAGTGAACAAATGGTTGCTTCGTTTGGTTTGTTGGTCTTGGTTTAAACTCTAAGTTTATGGAATTTGGGAATGGGATGGCGAAGGTCTTGTTATCTTTTAAAATTAAAGCTAGGTGAACTTCAATGCAAATTGGTTTCAGAACAGCAGATCAGTGTTTCTTTTCAAGAATGGAAGGAACTCTCCCGTTTGATTGTCGAGCGCTTTTTTCTAACCAAGGAATTTGATGTGGGCTTGTGCATTGTTTCAACTGAAGTAAATCAACACTTTTAGTGAATGCAATACCAGATTGAAAAGTTCCATTTGTCTTCAGTACAGCTTTATCATATTTAAGGGAAAAATAAAAAAATAACAAGGGCTGTTGAATTGCCCTAAGCTTTTACAGTTGGGAGTTAGGGTAAACAGTTACAGGGATGTGTTTCCTCTGCCTTAGGAAAATGTCTTCCATCATCCTCTGAAGTTGGGTCCCTTCAGAAACATGGAGTTGTATGTAAAATACCTATGTCTGTTCCCAACTGCCAATTCCAATATCCCCCAAGGCTGCACTATAACACTCCTTGAGGGCTAATGAGGCACCTCCTGGGTCTCTCTATTTTTGTCTGTTTCTTGGCAGCTTTTGGTCACAACTCTCAAGAGAGTGCCCAGGTTCAAATCAGGTGTTAAACATTGAAATGACCTTCCCTGAGAAAATCCACCCCAACCCCTGAATCTGCTGCCAGGGAACAGCCTACAGATCTCAGACAGGGCTCATGAAGCTGATTTAAGTTCCTGGCAATTGCACACCTGGGCAGAATGGTGTACCACAGCTCCTGGAAGAACATCAAAGAAATTGTCAGGGAAAAGCAAAGATCTGCTAAAATCTCTGTCTTTTGAGATGTTTTGGTTTGTTTTTTTAGTTTTGAGCATGATGAACTTCTTACATTGACTGCAGATTTCTCACCAGTCTGGACACATTGAGGTAATTCTGGAGGAAAAACCTGTCGTCTTACCAAATTCCAACTATTTGCAGTCAGGCCTGAAGTCCAAGATCTGAGCTTTATGTCAGAGCCTCTCTGATCTATTAGTCAGAACAGTTGATTTATTCCTCTGAAACACTGTGCTAAGCTATCACCAACCGCATTTTTCTCTGGTTCCTGGGAACCCCACTTCTCTGTCTGTTCAAGGCCATAGCAACTGGAAAACAGACTCCATAGGAGAAATAGCATCAAAGAATCCCCTCTGACAGTAAATGGGGGGAAAAAAACTATATATGTATATAAAGAAAAGTGAGGAGCTATTCACAGTCAGACCCAAATCCATCTTTGTGGGAAAGATTTTCTGCTAGAGGACAGAGAGAGTCTAGGGTAAGAGTAATTAACGAAGTCCATAAGGTGATTTGCCTTACTGCTTTCTGCCATAAGCCTTTTTTTTTTTCTCCCCACACTTATCTCCCACCCACAATTTCACATGTCAGATTTTTGCAGGTACCAGCACAGCTGAGAATCCCGCTGGGAAGTTCAGTGCCCTGAACAGACAAACGGCTGTGCTGGTTGTGTTTATTTCCATGTAGCAGCTTGTCAGTTTATCAAAGACAGTGCTGTAAAAGCAGAGAAAAAAATATGTTATATCTAGCCACCGCATGTATATATCGCATTGAGGAGGAATTAATTGCTCTTTTCCTTTGACAGTACAGGTTTAGCCCATAGCTCTATTTTTACACTCCTAAAGCCATGTTAAAATCAAGGGGTCAGCCACAAGCCTGCACTACTAAGACAGTTCACCTTTAAACACAGGCTGTCAGCTCTTTGTTACATAAGGATGGTAAAAGCATCTCTAACAGCAGACCACTGTTTCTTTATGTATGTGTAATACAAAAATGGGCACAAAAAAAAAAGTTCAGTAAATAAAAATGCACCTTTCGTCACAAGTTCCAGCCTACAGCTATTTGCAGCTCTAACTCTACAGTTTGTAATGAAACAAACTGACAGACATTCAATTTTAGCCACTTTTGTTCACCATATACTGAACACATTAATATGTCTAGTCCATTTAGCAAAGGCATTGCCTAAGCCATTTTCTTTCACATATTAAAAAAGATAAAAATGTGAGTTTGCAGGGCCTGGCTCAGCAGAGTCCAGGCTGTATGCAGCTATAATTCAGCATTTCAACAGATCACAGCGGCACCACATTAAAACCCATCCAGATGGTGCTGGAGTTTTGGTTTCAGATGTTGAGGGCAGGCATAGAGAGAGTGATGGAGGAAGGGAGGGAGGAAGGGAGGGAAGGAAGGATGTTGGGTGGTTTGAGTCCCAGCTGACTTACAATTACCAATATTTTCTGTGCCTTGAAGGGTGCATATATTAAGGGCAGGTTGAACTGCTCTCTGTTGAAAATTGCCAATCACTTATGATCCCTTTGTGCTGGCAGTTTTTCTTCTGCCAGGTCCCTTCAATGCTTTCATATTTTCCCTGAATGCCCTTCAGAAGAGAACCACACTCCACTATGGCCAAAAAAGCTTCTGAAAGGGCTGTGGAGAACACAGGAATTTTATCAATATAGGGAGAGCCACATGCAGCCCAGTGCAGGAGGTGGCACAGCTAAACCAGACCCTTCAGGCAGCATTTTACAGCAAACCCTTGGCCTTTAAGCAGCCGCCGTGCCCACTGGGGTGATTCAGTGGTCGATTCACAAGCAGCTGAGGACCCTGTGCAAGGAGCGTGGCAGGAACAGGTCTGCTAATCTGAGTGATGCTCAGCTGTTCCTGCTTGTCAGGCAGGACCTCAGGCTTTTCAGAGAGGGCTACAGGAGCTGCAGCTGCCTGGCTTTGTTAGGCTTCCGTCATTTGTAGCAGGGAATGAGCAAGATCCAGGTTACAAAACAGGCACAGAAGGGATTTTGTCTGCTTCTGGGTTTGACTGTGTTATTGCAGCTGTGCACCTTTTCTCCTTTCCTGCTTGGTTCTTCACAGCCCTTACAGGAGAAGTGTTATCTCTTTTTCACAGTGCAGAAACTGAGGCACAGAGATTAACCTAAGAGCCAAAACATCTGAGGAGCTTCTATCACAGTGTCAGCCCCACAGGCTGACACAGGCAAGCCCAGAGGTGTGTGGAGCCATAGCACAAGCTCGTGCTTAGCATCTTTTGTGTGCGATAAGAGCTTCTGCTGTGATATTCTGCTTTTGCTGAATTAGGCTTCTTTTTCTTTTAATTAGAAAGCCTGGTGGGAAAAGTTCTGCAGCAGCTCTGGTCACCGCTGTCTGGACAGCTGTCTTGGTGGGCTGGTAGCTGGCTGAGGTCTGTGCTCCAGCGCAGAGCTGCAGTGTGCCTGCAAGCAGCGGCTGAGGAGATTTTGCTGAGAAGTGTTTTTTTGGGGCTCTGCTCTTTTCCAGACTGTACTCCAGCCAGTAAATGAAAGGTAAAATTTGTTATTTTGCTGTTTTGCATGTTGTGTGTGATCCCTAGCCTTTAGATGAGAAAATATGAATTCACATGTTGATATGAGGTCTGCAACAGATTTGAAGCTCAGCTCTGTGGTTGCACAGCAGGTTCCATAGGAAAACATTTTGAAGTATTTTTGTTTCCCTTTAAAAAACTTCCTTAGCTACTGCTAATTTCAGTAGGTGAATGGTGTTACATGGTGCATGGCCAAGATTATTTTAGTTTTCTGAATAGTGTATCTTTCATTTTCCAAACTGTAGCACTGAGTAGCAGAAAAGCAGTAAAAGTAGTTCTTCAGGAAATGCTGATACATGATTCTATTTGCAAAAGTAACTCACTGCAGTCACTGCTTTTTTAATGTTCATTTAAACAAAACAAAAAAACAGCCATGTAATTCCCAACCAGATCTAAGCAAACGAAAATAATTTTCATGTGTAGGCTAGAGTTCACCAGCCTTCTGAGTACATCAGGTCTCCTGTATACCTTTATCTCCATAATTATGCACACTTTTGATATGTAAGGTGAAACCAAGCAGTTTGACTGAATTCAGCTTGGAGATTTGGGATTTGTTTGAACTGTTCACCTCAAGTTCAGCTCTAGAGCTGCACATCTTTGTGGATCTGGAACAAATGCAAGGTGAGCAGTTAACAGGCCAACTCTGTGTGTATAACCTTGTGGTCAGCAGCTTGTCTGGCTATAATCTATGCAGACACATCAAAAGCAAAATGTTTCGAACAAAACTCCCTGGAGAATAAAGAGAGAAGAAACAGTGGAGCCATTCTTGCAGTCTGTGTGAATCTCGGTACATGAAAAGACATGCAGTTTTCTTTGCTCTGTGTAGTACTTTCAGGAGTCATCCTGATTCCTTGTATCTCAGCAGACAGAAAGACAGCACATTGCTGCTTTGCTGTGGGAGGTACAGCTCTCTCCAGGAGACTGAGTGCTCATGATTTAATATTTCAAGAGCTTATTAAAAGTGACTGTGATTTACAGACATGGTTTCAATCCCGTGATGGGCAAATCCACTCTGAGTGCACTTTGCCCTGCGACCCCCCATCTTTCAGCTATCCCCAGTCCAAGCTGTTTCACAGTTGAAGCAAAACCTGGCCAGGCTTAGCTGGTAGCACATGGAAAGATGTTTTGAAAAGAACAAGTTGGAAGGAGTTCAGAAGCAGCAGCCCTGCTTGGCTAAGGTGCTCTCTAATGCATCAAGATATTTGGATACTGTCATCAACATTGGGGGCAAAGTGAGCAAATAAGCATATAGGAAACAAAGACCACAGTATTAATACTCGTGTCAGAGTTCATTGCACAAATGACTTAATCTGTCACAGAAATAAGGGTCTGGAAATGTTGAAATGTTGTCCACATCAAAGGAAAAGTACACTTTGATGGGTTTTGGAGGGTATTTTTCCTTCAGAAAGCAGCATGTGATGAGTTACTGATGTGCCAGTAATTCAAAGGAGGGTTTTACATCCCTGCCGTGAGGCTGAATGACAACATAATACAGTTATAAAGGGAAAAAAGGAAGCCTCAGTCCTGGGTCTTCTACACTTAGTATTCTGTAACAACAAGCAACATCAAAAAAACACTCATACATCAAGCAACCTTGAATTTCTACTGCAGTTCTCAAAGTGGAATGAAAGCGGGTGAGTGAAAGATTTTAGATGCAAATTGGCTTGCTGGGTTTTTCCAGACAAACTTTTGGAAATGGTTTTGTTCCAGAAAACATTAAAAATACCTTTACATTTATTGGTTTTCAATCTTATGAAAAATATCCACTTGTAAGTCACAGGAAGAGTACCTTACTTTTTTTTTTTTTCCCCGCCTCTCTCAGACATGTTTTTCCAGGTAAGCATAGGTGCAGAGGAATAAAAGTGGAGGGAGAAACCCACAAGCAGTTAGTGTTTTTTCACAAATTCAAAAAACCTTTAAAAAGAATACTTTCTTCTCAACTTTTCAACCTACTTTATTTGATTAAAATACGAGTTGTGAATGCTTGACATGGAACTCAGACTCACAAGTAGCACAAAGATAAACTGCACCTAAAGGCACTGGGCCTCACTATCACCCAGGAAGGACAGGAGAGATGCATCGATGCATCACAGTTTGTCTTTTTCACTGTGAAGGTGAACTTCAGTCCATTGCTCGTGTTGTTAGAGATAACAGAGAATGTGCTGTTGGAGGAGGTGTAAGAAGAATTGTCACACTTTCCCTAGGCAGCATGGAATAGCTCAGCAACCCTGGTGTGAATTTATAATGCATCATTTGGCTTTCAAAATGCAATATGCAAAGAAAAGGGAGGGATGAGATGTGAACCTCTTTACTGAGATTCAGTAGGTTGGGTTGTATTCTGCTGTATACGTGTGAGAACACAAAAATGAAAAATAACGGTGCAGGTGCAGCTGCATTCCTGTGCTGCTTCTCCTGCCAGACAGAAATAGCACTAAGATGTGGCAATGAATTTCAAGGAAAAAAATCTACTTTTTGGTTTTCTTCAACAACTAAAATTCATGCAAATTTTGTCAAGATTTAACATCTTCATTAACAGTATCTCAGCTTTTGCTGTGATTGGCTTATTATTGGAGCAAGTGAAACACCCGTCTTTTTTTTTTTTTCTTTTTTTTTTTTAATTTCAAAAAGTCAAACAGCAACCAAAGCAGCAACTTTGAAAAACCATCAACATTTACAAAATGGCAGCCAGCCCTACATCTACATGATTGCTCCTGACACATGAGTTAGGTCCTTCAGGTTTCCGAGAGAACATGTTGTCTTGTGTTATTTCTTGCCTAACCAGCAAGAGTAATGAAAACAGCGTGAGGATAAGACGTTACGTGCTTGCCAGCCATCTAGTTTTATGGTTACTTAGAGCAATCTGCTACATGTTCTTCCTTGAGAATTATATTTCTCCCTATAAAGAGAGTTTGGTTAAGGCAAATAACTTTATATTCCACCATCAGCCCTATTCGTCCATGCCTGAAACAAGATGTCAGTTGTCTTTGAAAATGAGAGGGTCTAATTTCTTATCAGCTTTACTGAGATGATCTTTTTCTTCCAGAGTTCATCAGAGCTGAGCAATGACTGCGTGCTAACAAGTCTTAACCCAAATGATGACAGCATATAGTACTCCAAGCCACAACTATATGTAGAAAATAATCCCAAACTACTGACATCTGGAACCACAAATCCCCATGTTCAGACACACTAACCTCATAAATATGTGTAATAACACCAGCCAGCACCAAATCACCTCCCAGAAGTCAGCAGCTGTGTAATCGACTGAACATGGGAATCACAGGTTCAGATGGCCCCATTTACTGAAGACATAGACCTGGAGTTTGGCCTGGGAAGTCTGCTGCTTGCTCTGACCACCAGCGCCTGGCTGGTGACCTGAGAGATCAGAAAGACAGAATCCGATGGTTACCATTTGTCCCACTCACTCTGAAATGCTGTCCTGAGCAATTCTTGGGCACATGCTGCTCTGCCTGGTGTCCCTTGCTGTATTACTGCCAAAGAATACATGGAATTTGATTTTTCTTGTCTCAAGCTCACAGACGCAACCTCAGGGTAATGGAAACACCTAAGCTTTTGGGTGGATTTCTGCATGTTGTTTTGCTCGGGGAAATAACAAAACCAAAGTAGTATTTAATTTTAGCATGTTCAAAATTAAATTTTCCATTGCAATTGAAGTGAAATGTACTTTTATTTTAAAATTTACTTCTCCATTAATTTAGCTCCCTTTTCTCTAAACAAAATGTTCAGTTTGAAGTCCAATTTTAAAACTAAAATTTAAAAAAAAATGCAGAAGCCTTTTAGCACATTGTGTAGACATGAGTTGAGGAACTGGGCATCCCAGACTGTGGCTTTGGAGAGGAGTCGCTACTTGGGACTATTTACTGCTGCAAAGCTTCTCATTTTAAAGACCCTCTGAGGAATGCTGATATCATCATCCAGCTGGGAGTCCTGAGCAATGTAATGCTGGTTCAGCATTTCATTGGATTCCAGATGTTGCCAGCCCTAGGAGGACATAATGGTGCAGAATGTATAAAATTCAGATTTAAATGTTATATACAGAAAATGAACCAAACAACTGCTGTTTCATTCCACCTCAGTAAGCAGTAAAATTCCCACCATCCCAAAATAATAATTACCTGGTTGTGGCTATCATGTGCACAGTAGTATTATCAAGAGATAAACATCCATCAAGAAATGTTTGGCAATTTCAAGCTTAACTGACAGTGTTTTGCAAAAACCCTTGTAAATGTATATGGAATTCACCATGTGATACCACTGAGGGCTACTTGGATGAGATACATGGTGGAGCTGCAATGTACAGATGTTTACATTTTAATTGCAGTGATTCAAGGAAATATTATTCTTCTGACTTAGGGGGTGGATTGTTATTCTTATAAAACAGTATTTGCTGTTTTGAGAATTAGATCAGGAGAAACTGGAGAGCAGATTTATGCCACACTGGGTTTCACAGTCTTGAGCAACTGGCTTTGAGAATTGGTCAGGAGAAAGCATGGCATGGAGGTACAGCAACATGCCGACTTGTTGGTCTAGGGGCTGAGTCCTAAGCACTGCCCAAAGTGTCCCACTTTGGCTGTCTCACCTCTACTCTTCATGAATGATCCTGAGAGCAGTGAGTGCCAGGGGTGCCCATCTCCTGTCCTGTGAGTTGCAGAAATACCCCCAGAGCATGTCCACAGCATCCATACTGCAAGCATGTGTACTGGTAGGGTGCTAAGCCTACTGCTGTGCGCTTGCACGTGTGGGCACCTGCCCCAAGGTCAGCCTCAGAAGCTGTTTCCAGGGCTGTTGTCTCCAAAGCTGGTATGTGGGCCTGCAACATCCCTCATGCAGCAACTGTGTCTATGAAATGATCTATTTGTTTAAGTCCTGGGCTGCAGGTCCCTGCCTGAAGCACTTGTCTTGTGCAGTGACACAGCTTACCTGGTCCACTGTGACTATATTCTCCTTTTATTTCTGAACTCTGCTTCAAGCTCTAAGAGTGAATGCCATTATGTGAACTTGGAATAATATCTTCTGTATGATTCCTTTCAAGAGTGTTGACAAAATCTGGTACTTTTGGATATAAACCAGCACACTTGCATGGAATTGAGATGATTGAAGCAAATAGGGCTGGTCTTCTTTATTTTTTCACAGTTCTTATGTTATCCTGGCCATACAAAGTCCATAATTAACAGCAATGTTGTGGGGTTTGTGCATAGCTAGAAGCTATTAGGCAACTATAGGAGAAGAATAACTGAGAGTGTAGGAGGGAAGCAAGAGGATCAGAATTAATGTTTTGTTGTATTTGAGCACTCTTCAGTAAACAGGTAGAGCAAAAGAAAGAAGACTATCTGAAAAGGGTTTGTTTTCCAGTCGCTGTGTTTGGATCTACTCAACAGATGGATTTATTTGTACCTTTATGAATGCTACAATAACAACTGCCCTCCTTTTTCAGCATCTTAATCATCCTAAAAATTGTTAATCTTGATAAGTATTATAATGCCTAAGGGAAAAGAAGAATAAGGTGTCCTGCTGTTAGGCACTGTACAGACCCTGCCTGGATGTGCAAGGCAGACAATGAGTGTGGGAAATGAATATAATATAATTCCTGCTATTAGGATATGAAAACTTCTTTTTGCAGGATGGTAGTTGCATGATTAGGACATTTTTGAGCAGGGCAGGGGAAAAAGATCAAAACGGAATAATTATTGTTGTTTTTTATACAAGAAGCCCTTTGGAGTGGACTGATATGAGTCAGAAATTCACTTCAAAGTCTTTAAGACATTTTAAAGAAAGGAAAAAACTCTTGGAAAATTTGAAAAAGCCCATTCAGACATGTTTAAGGTAGAACATTTAAAACATTTCACTTTGAAGCAGTATTTTCTTTAGAGATATGCCTAGATAGAATTTCTTAAAAAAGCTACAATGAAGCCACTTATTTTTGGGTCAAGCAAGCCAATTTGTTTAAGCAACATTTTCCATTTTTGTTTTGCTAGACCTCTCTGTCTTCCTTTCCCCCAACATGCACCCCTTCTTGCCCTCACTTGGAGCTGATTTTAAAACTTTCATTTCAGGTTATTTGCTTCATTCTGCAAACTTCAAGACTACTTACATAGTTTTGCTTGATTCAGGAGACCTAGTTCAATCTCCAGATGAATGTCTGTGGCATTGTGAATTTCATATATGACAATCTGTTGTTTCAGCCATGCTATGAAGGTGCTCTTGAGCCTAGAAGAGGCACATGGAACGGTGATTTCTGCCCTGGTTTTGGTGGTGGGAGCTCCCAACTCTCCACAACTGCACAGTTGTTTCAACCCCATGTGCGCGTATGTGTGAGTAAAATGTACCTCAGATCAGATAGGAGAAATGTTCCATTTTACCTGTAGTTTAGCATAATCTCTAGTTGCAAACTAACAACAAAATATCTCATGAGATTGATGACTCAGAATGAAAGTACATCCACTGGCTTCAAATTACCTGAAAGTCATGTTAGAGAAAACTTTTTACCCATAACACAGCAATGGATGATGCAGACTCTTCAAAGACTGTAACAAAATCAAATGCATTTTCTCTGCTGTTGTAGCTGGGTTTGCAATGGATGTTTAGAGAGTCATTAATGAAGTATAAATGATGTGATCAAATATGTGAAAAACTGTTGAGGGAAAATTGTTCAAGTGACAGGAGTAAGGGCTTTGGAGACTGAGTTAATAATACACAATTGCACTGAGGGATGTTTTTTAAATCTAACTTCTGTTTACAAAATGCTCTGCAGTTTTAAGATGAAAGCATGGGATATTAACAGTAAAAGACTATTGAGAATATGGTCCCTTGGCAATATGCCATCAGAAGTATCTCAACTGATGAGCTGGTGGTCTTTATCCCTGAAATAAAGTCTCTCTTGGGATCACAGGAGCAGGTACAAGTAGATGTCCTGCCCTAGGTCAGCCAATATCCTCCATTCTTTCTTCTCCTCTGTGGTTAGCACAGCAGTTATGGTAGGTTTGGTAGGACCCTGTTCCAGCTGATCTCTGCAGGCTGCAGCAGAGTAGGGGTAGAGCGTGTCTTGTATCCCAGTGAGGGCAACTAGTAGGTATTTACTCTGCTTTGCATAGGAGTGTTGGATCAGTGTTCCAAACAGGACCAAAGAACAGTAAGAACTTGGTTTCTCCCCACAAAGCATATCTTCTGGGACAGAAGCAGTTGGGCTCCTCCCTGGAGAGCCTGGCTGGTGAGATCAGTGAGCCCTGAGATACCCCTTGGCCCATGTGGACTGCCAAGCCTTTTGCTTTGCTACTCACCCTTCCCCAGCAGTCTACTTCTTGTCAGTCATGCTTGAAACAACCACATCAGCAATAGCATATAGGCAACTTCACCAGATACCAGAACTAATCTGGTGTCTTGACCTTGTTTGAACCTCTTGACAGGCAGAGTAGTGAGCAGGCAGCAGTCACAACGGAGTTTGCATTGACACAAATCCATTGACAGCATATAATCACCCAGGTAACAGCTCACTTTTCCCTGACACATCTGTACAGTGTTTTGCTTACACAGGCAAATCAAGCACTAGGTGAGGGATTAGGAAGATGTACAGTGGTATCTTCACATTCAGCAGTAATTTCTGTGACATTTTTCAGTTCAGTTTTAATTTGTGTGTTTTCCTTCTAAGAAAAAAAGAATCATCACAATTTCTCTCAAGGAAAGTGAAGTGAATTCCTTAATGTGGCCAGCGGCTCCCTCTATACTTTTGTGGCTGATTCATCAGATGGTGTGGCCACACCTGGCCTTCTGAGTTTGGATGTTGTTGTTTGCAGCATGGGAACAAGAGTCCCCTTGTAGACATCTTTATTATTGTTTATCTCTTACATAATCCTTGAAAAGAAGCTGTGGCAAATATTCTTCCCTCTCCTTCATTCCCTAACTAGGGAACTAATTTGGGGGAATGCAGTGTTTTCTTAGGACTTGATATCCTGCACTGCCTGATGTTCCTGGAAGCAGGGCTCGCCTCACTGCATGCAACTGCCTTTGTTCTGGGGTGGGCTTCTTCACTTAACTGATGCCTCTTGCGATGTGGGTATACACAGGCTCCATGCCACTGACTGAAATGTCTCTGGTGCATCTTTTCTCTTTTAAATTGAGTGCATACTCGGTATATAGAAATCTGCACTGTTGATTCTATAAAATAAATTACAGCATTGTCTAGAGGTTTCTGCCAGGTTTTGGATTACACCAGTCTATGAGGACTTACAAGTCTTATGAAGAGCGGCTGAGGGAACTAGGGTTATGTAGTCTGGAGAAAAGGAGGCTCAGGGGAGACCTTATAGCTCTCTACAACTACCTGAAAGGAGGTTGTAGCAAGGTGGGTGTTGGTCTCTTTTCCCAAGTAACAAGTGATAGAACAAGAGGGAATGGCCTTAAGCTGTAGCACGGGAGATTTAGATTGGATATTAGGAAAAAATTCTTTACTGGAAGGGTTGTCAAGCATTGGAACAGGCTGCCCAGGGAAGTGGTTGAGTCACCATCCCTGGAGGGATTTAAAAGATGTGTAGGTGTGGTGCTTAGGGACTTAGCTTAGTGGTGGACTTGGCAGTGGTAGGTTTATGGTTGCTCTCAATGATCTTAAAGGTATTTTCCAACGTAAGTGATTCTATGCTCTGCTCTAAGCCAAAACTGGTGCCAGGCAGCTTCTAGGAAGCCCAAGCACAGGAAGAAAATCTCCAAGTTTTGAAGGTCAATCCCTAAAGTCAGCGAACGTTGGCATGTCAACCAGCCCAAGAGGGTTTTTTCTTTTTTTTAATTTTTTTTTTTTTTTTACTTCCTCAATTCTCAGAGGTAATAATGGCCATAGTAACTGAGGCAGTCTATAACAGCAAATAAATGTCCCATCACAAAAGTATCAGCTGCACAGTGAACGGCGTGGGCAGTAGCAAGAAGGGTGTGCAGTTTTGGAGGTTACAGGAGACCTTTTTCTTCCCCTGACCATTTAAAGATGCTCTGGCTTGCTTTGCATTGCAGTGTAGGCTCATAAAGGAGCTGCCTTCCCCGCACCTTCCTGAGAACAAGAGGGCAAAGCAACTGTGAACAGCAGATCAGGTTTTGGTGCTATTCTGATGAAGGCTGCCAGTCCAATCTGTCTGCTCTGGAGTGGTTTGGGCAGTCAGCCAGGCATAGCTGCTGTTCTCAACTTAATTCTCTATAATAAATGCACTCTGGCAGCATACCAACTGCCTTATCTTCTTGTAAGGACAGAATCCCTCAGAGAACCAGTCTCCAGGCCTAGCTAGGATTATGCTAACTTCCCCAGGCAAAGGACCTAGCTGCAATGCTCAACACTCTAGCTTTCCCTTTTGAAATCTTGCTCACTTTGAAATGGAGAGAGTGCGAGCAAGTTCAGGGGAACAAATTAGCCAAGAGAAGTCTTCTATCTGTTTTAATTAAACATTAATAAAACCTGTCAGTTACTCTCCCCTGCAGGTATCAGTCAGTCAATGGTATGTAGTATTTCAGACAATCATCTTCCCTTCAGGGTCACTGAAGGTCTGTCCCAGTCACACCAAAGGCCAGTTCATCAACAGCAGTTGGGGTCTGTTTCATGCTGCCTTGTATGTAAAATGCCTTATGATGATGGAGGCAGAAGCATTACCCAGCAGTAAATCCCCTTGTGTGCTAAGGGGCATGTGTGCCCAGAAACAAGACAACCACACCTCTGTCTATGTACATAGACCTTGTACTTGGCTTGTCCTGCCTATGCTCAGGAAGATTGGTCTCCTCCCTTGGGTAATTAAGGCTAGGTAGAGGTTAAATGAAGTGTGAACATATGCCCACAATAGCCAGAGGAAAGCTTCTGTCACATCAATTCTGGCACTGGACAGTAAATGCAGACTTGAAGCTCAGGGTGGAGGGGGCAGATGGAGGGAAAAATGGAAGTGAAACGTCCACAGACCTGGAGACTTCCAAACTAGAGTATTCAGACTGCAGCTCCAGATCCGTGGGTGGAGGTGTGTGGCCATTTCCATGGTAGGTTTCTGTGTGGTATAGACCTCAGCCTCTTCTGTACCAGCTGAGGGATGTGAAATTGTGTGTGCAGAAAGAGTTGGGGGACAATGATAGTTCTTTTCCGTCTGGGCAAATGCATTTTAACAACTGAAAATACATGGGACATTTCTCATTAGGCAACTCAGACAGTACATTACCAAGTAAATAAATACAGAAAATAAAGCCCAAGTTTTTGGTGCTGTTTGAAAACTGTGAGTTTTGTACAACGTAAGTTTTACGCAAATGAATTTTTGCACGTCCTTGTACCAGTTAGATTAAAACATTGTGAGCTCGGGAAACAAAGCTGCTATTCAGCATGTGTGTTTGCCATGTACAGAGCATTTGCAAAACAATGACTGGAACAGCATTTCTGGTTTTGGTTTAAAGAAACAATGAGAGCTCGAAGAAGTTCAATCTCTTTAGTTTCCCCCTCTCTGCCTGTGCTGCAAAATGCAGGAACAAGCCACCTGGTCTTCAGGTGAGAGCAGAAGCAGACAGAGGCTGAAGCTCATGTTTTAGCAGAGATTTTCAAATGCATACTCACTAGCCACAGGAGCAAGCACACAGATCAGCCCTGCCTCTGGCTGCCTGTCATTGCTTCCTGCAGCCTGTCTTTGGACCCTACCTTGGGTAGTCCAAGCACTGTTTATGATCAGACTGCATGTGACTCTACAGGATCAGCAGTATGTGTGAGAACAGACCTTCTTTCTTTTGCACAAAAGGGAGATTTCATCCAGCAACCCAATGTAATTCAGTTCAAAACTGAAGCTAAAACCTCTTCCGTTACTCTAAGCTGTTTGTTTAATTCTCTGTATTACTTAATGTTCTATTAAAAGATTCTGTTCTTAAATGCTTATTAAAGCAAACCAGAAGTGCATAAAATAAATGTAATTAGCAATAAAAAGAATTCCTAAACCCAATTACTTCATTAATATGGAAAGAATTGCAAATTGCACAGAAGCAAATTTGCTTACAGGTACAAAGCTGGTGCAGCACCATTAATAGTAATAGGCTGTTATGACCAGGGACAGGAGCTCTTCTTGCTCAAAGAGGGTGCACTTCAGAAGACTTACATCCAGCTTCTGGCAGTGGTTTTGTGCTGTTGTTTATTGTTCTTTCTTATTTTGGTTTGGTTGGGTGGTTTTTTGGTGGGTTTCTTTGTTTGGTTTTTGGTTTGGTGTGGTGTTTTTTTTTTTTTAGGGACTGACATTCACAGCGCCCAAGATTTTTTACTATTATTTTTTAACCAAATCTAGAACAGTGAAGTAGCAGTAATATCCTCCCTTGATGTTACCCCATCCTTTCCACCACATTGTTGCCTGCTTTGTAAGAGCAGTGTCTCCAGGAGATAATTCCTTTCCCCTCTCCTCCCCTTGAAGAAGCAATTCCTTCTTGTCAAAACTATAAGCAGTGCTTTTCAGCTGCAGCAGCATCCAGTAGCTAAGCAACAAACAGCATCCCCAAACAAGAAATCAAGGTGTATGAGAGAAAAAACCCTGCTGTGCGTATTATAGAGCAATCCAGTGAAAATTGCTGCATCACAGTTACTTTTCCTTCGTGCTAAGAAAGAATCAGGCTGCTACATGTTGAAAACAATCCATTCTCTGAAGCCTCAGAGTGATTGCCACCTCTTTTTGCATTAACCATCAGCAGACATTTGGCCATGGCTTGGTCCAGACAGGCTTTCAGGGGGATCATCTGGCCACTCAGTACTGAGAGCATAGCTTTGATTCCCATCTTCTGCAGGAAGCAGAGGAGAAAATTAGGATGTGAGTGGAAATGCCTTCTGCCCCGTGGTTCATCCCCACCTTGGCAAAGCTTGAGAGAGGAAAGCAAGGCTGTGAGAGAATGCATTCAGAGCCGGGATAGCGCAATGGCACTTAGCCTGGAAATACTCCAGGACTACTGCTTCCAAGTACTGAAATCTTCTATGTAAGAAAAAACTACTAGTATACTGACAGACATGGGTCTTGCTGTATGGTGGTTGGTTTTCGTTTGTTTGTTTGTTAAAACATACTCTTCACACTGCTTGGTTAAAGCCAAATGACAATGCCAGTCTATGCAGATGTGTCTTAAATGCCATAGAATCACAGAACGGTTTGGGTTGGAAGGGACCTTAGAGATCATCTAGTTCCAAACCCCTTGCTGTGGGCAGGGACACCTCCCACTAGACCAGGTTGCTCAAAGCATGGAGGGACCCTGGACTGGGTACCTAATTCCCAGAGAGCTCAGTTAGGGAGAATGGATCCCATTGCAAGCAGCACAGAGCTTCAGGCGCTCTTCAGTCGTGGCTCAGTTTAAGCAAGGTATTTAATTGTGGGTATGGTATCAGGCACTGAAGGAGTCCTGTTGCCTTCAGTGCTGAAACACCCAGTTCCACGCCTTCATCGTGCTCTCAGCGGCAGTGCCAGAAGCAAAGTGAAGAGAGGTTTAGGCCAACAGGCTTCAGCTCTAAAATTACAGAATTATATATTTCTTCTTAAAGAAATGCCTGGACATTCACAGGGGTGCACCAGCAGAGGGGCAGGTCTGGCACAGCCAGCCATTGTGCCTCAGTGTGACCGAGGTGGAAAAGAGGGAGACTTTCCCATGAGGGCAAATAAAGCAATTCTGTGTATCAAGAAACTTCATCTGCTTGTGCTTGGAAAATTGCTCTGCTCTTTCTAAACTTTTCCCCCAAACAATCGGTCTGTTTTGACAATGGCCATTTTGAAAATGGGCTTCTCTAGAAGGGGCGCGTGGGAATGCCAGGCTGTGAAGGACTGACCTTATTTCCAGCACACGTTGCCACTCAGGCTGGCAGGGGTCTCTGGAGCTTTCTGTAATATATACAGACATTTCCGTGGTTTTTCTCAAAATAATAATATGAGCATAACTTGCCTCTAATAGTACCTGACACAGCTGCATATGCTGCTCGCCCCCAAGACTGCCCTTGAGAGCTCTTGAGAGCTCCTGTGGACAGGGTCACAGATGGAGGAATTGTGCCAAGAACAGGGTTTTTTTCCTCTCTGATCTTGTCCTGCTGACCATTTTGCTTTCTTCTGAGGAGTGTGTGCATGTGGGTACAAGGGGGGCTAATGATACTGATCTGGCTGGGAGAGCCGGCAGCTTCTCCGTTCACCATGGTGACGAGAAGGAATTTGTATGCAATGGGGATGGGAAGGTTTGTAGTATTTTACTGGGCAGGGGGACTTTTTCTTGTGGAAACTCTTTGGTCAAGGGGAGCAGAGGAGGAAATTGCCTTTTCAGTAGATGCCTGCAATTCCCTGCTTGGCAGAAATAACATCATGTTTCCCTTAGCAGGTGCAGGGTCATGTCAGTGCTGAAAATAATAACTCAGAGAAAGCAGCTGCACCTGTGACCTGGAGGAAATCCCTTCTCTCCTCCTAACTTGCTGTCTCCAGGTCTTTCAAAGGAGCATACATGCGTATAGGACCAGAGCAGTCAGACCCTGTCTGCTACCTAGTGCTATTTTCACCCATTTTCCAGTCTATTCATTCTCATCTTACAGTCTTTCACCCTCCTCTTCTCATTTTCCTTCATTATTTAGAAATCTTTCCTCTAGCCTGGCCCCACAGCCATCTGTAAAGGCTGCCAGGGCTGTGTGCCCATGGCCACAGCTGGGGCAGGAGGCTGCATTGTGGCCCAGAACCCCCTGTCCCAGGCACCTTCTCCTTGGAGGAAAAAGGGAGATTGCTCCCAGCATCCCTGGACTGGGATAACTGAGAGCCCTGGACTTGGAGAGATGCAAGCAGGGCCAGGATGGAGGCAGCAGCCAAGTTCACAGCTGGGCACTACTTGCTTTGGCTTTGCTTTCAGTACTACAAAATGGGATGTCCGTAGGAGCAAGGCTTAAAAGCAACATAACAAATGCTCTGTGGTGATCATCCCACTGGACTCTTGCAGAAACAAGTTACCAACACCAGAACTGCCCCATAGTTGTCCTTCAAACACATGGTGGCATCACCTGGGAGCCTCGCAGCCGAGGCTGGAGCGCTGCTCCCACCCGGTTTGTGCCAGACCAGCAATCCCAGGTGAGTTTATTGTGCAATAAATCACAGCTTCTTTTTCAAAGTATCTTCTCCCCCTCTGTCCTGCTGCCCTTTTCCTCCATTTTGCTTCCCTGGATTGCATCCTGCATGGTTCCCCTGCACTGGCAAAGGAGCTGCAAAGATTTACTAGCACAAACACCTTCCACCATTAAAAATGCTTCATTGACTGTGACGGGACTCTGTGCTCCTGGGATAACACTGCCAAGCAGTTAGAAGCGTTGTTTTACAAAACTTAGAGCTAAACCACGAAGCAGTTCAGGCTTTTACTACTCAGCTATAATCTCTGCTTTATGCTATTTGTCCTTTGGAGCTGGATAGAAATCGACTCTCTCCCTGGTCTGCAGCCATTCTTTTGTGTTGGCAGCAGCTCTAATTATACACCAATTAACCTTAATTAAACCAATTCCTGTTTAACTGCACACGCAGACAATGCACTGAAAAACGGCCTGACAAATATTGTCACTTAAAAGGCATGAAACCACATAAAATTCTTAATTGGAAAGTCAGATTGTAAATTGCTGTGGATTTGTAGCTCTTTGTTCTGAAAAGGATCAAATGAGAGTAGTGGCCAAACACCTCGATTGCTCCCAAACCTTGTCTGAATTAATTTTCTCAGGCTGCTGAGGCCAAAATATAGTATTCCTATAGGAACAGAGGGTGATGGAGCATCCTCAGTTGTAGTGGGTTGGTCTAGAGGGCATCAGGATGGTGACCCCAGGGAGAAAGCCACCAAAGTCTCCTTCAAGATCCTGGGTGACTGGGAAAATTACTGCATTATTTGGTGATCCCTGCTGACCTCTGCCCAGCTGTTTGTCCAGAAAACACTCCCTAAAGCCAGGACTGTCCCTCGTGTCATGCACTAGAGCTCCAATATTGTCAGAAATGGGATGCAGTTTGCACCCTGTAAGCAGTAATGCAGCCAACAGATGGTGCTCGTACATACAGTCACTGCAGGTTTCTTCCGAAAATGCCATGCAAGCTTCCTTCATTTTATGATGCAATATTTTTTGAGGGAGATGCTGCAAACAGCATAGGATTTACCTTAATTTCCCTAAACAGAACCAGCCCCTGGGACTGCTGGTGTGTGAAAAGAGTCCTTGTCAAAGAGGTTACACATCTCCGGTTTGGCCCTTTTTCAAAGTTTGATACAAGGGAAATAAGTTAGACTGATAAAAAGTCTGGGCTCTGCATCACTTATTTATCCTCCAGTGAAAAAAAAGATTGCGAGATCTTGAGATTGGTGTGCAGCAGAGCAGCGAGGAAAAAAAAAACTAGTAAAAATAACTAGTGCTGAATTCAGAATTTTGTCTTCCCTGATGTTCATAAAATGTGTTTAGTTTAAAAAAAAATAAAAAGCCCTTCAAATTCCTTAATATGTACTGACTTTCTGGTGGTTCAGTTTTATGTTTCTGAATGCCTTCCTTTCTGTAGTTAATCAAACATGCTCTAGGCATAGCACTTTGTGGTAAAATATTCTGCCTTGTGCATAGTGCAATTAAAAGCAAAGCTAATTAAGCATGTAAATCATGCCCATATGAATTAGTTGCTAACACATTCACTTGGCCACTGGCACTGATTGCAGCGCAAAGGGGGATTTGCATGATCTGTGTGCCTGTGCAGAGATCCCACTGCAAGGAACCACTTGGGAAAGGAGGACATGCAGCCCCGAACACACACAGAGTGGATGATGGTGGTGTCTTGTAATCAGACACAGCTCTGCTGACCGGAGCTGAGGGTGGGATAGATGGCAGCAGATACTAAAGCAACTCAAGTCGATGGGGACAAAGATTAACCAGACACCACACAGCTCCATTTAGGAAGTGATGCATCCTCATCCATCTCTTACTGAAGTAGATGGAAACACTTCTCCAGAGTGTAACAGAGTTTGGGATTGGGTCCAGAGCAAGTCCAGTAAAGGGGCTTAGCTGTGGAATAAAACATGTTCCCAGGAGAAGTGAAGGAAGCAGTCCTGCTGGCTTCTTGCTGGCCAGGCTCAGCCCTGCAGCTGCACTGCAGTGTCCAGCAGAAGTGGGGGGGGGGACTCCAGAGCATCAGATTAAGTTTTGTAGATATGTTGAGTGGAGCATTTCATAGCAGGTGTGAAAGCAAACTGCCCTGCAGCTAACCCCTTGCAACCTGGAGAAAACAACTGGGAGGTGGCACGTCCGGAAGCAGAGCTAGGGACAAACAGGCTGGTGCGAAGAACAGAGAAAGGAATGAAAAACCTTTTGCAAATGAGGCAACAACAAAAAATGTATTTTGGCAGCTGGACAGGCATATGAGAGCCCAGAAAAAAATATAGGTGGGGGTAAAAGTTGCTGACAGCCCTGGGGACAGTGTTATTCCCAGATCAGCATGCAGAACCAAGATTTTCCCTCCAGGGGCATCTTTTTTTTTTTTTTTCTTTCAAGCCACTCATCAGCCTGTGTTGGGTGGTAAGAAATCCTTCCTATCTGCAAGAGGGCATGGAGGAGGTCCCATGAGCTCCTCCGTGGATGGCTCTCCCTCTCCCCTACATTCACGTGCACCCTGCACAGAGATAGCAAGGTCTTGAAAAGCACCCAAAGGCATCCAAGTTGCTTTTCATTAAACAGAAAAGAATGGGCACCTGGATGGCACTCAGCGAAGCCAAAGACACAGGGGCAGATGACTGAGCAGCCTCAGGGCTCAGAGCAAGGTGCTTCTGAAGAGCAAAGGAGAGAAGCTGTCAGGATGAGTGCCTGGGATGCCATGGACAGCTGGCTACAAAATGCCAAGTACTAAGCTTTTTCTGATTATTTGTTTTAATTAAATAAAAACCAAATATTGTATGCACCTCTTGCAAGAGCTGGGGCCATGAAATTAACCCACACATTTTATTATTCCCGCCTAAGAGACTACAGGTATCTCCTGAGAGCAGGGCTCACTTTTCTGAATGTGTTAAGCTGACCTTTGCTGGATCAGGCCCAGGAATCACCTGCTCACCAAGACTCGGGCTCCAATCCATCTTCCAGTCAAAAGCAGGCAGCGCCACGTCCTCTTCTCCCCAGAAAGTTCCTTTGCCAGGTATGGCAGTGATTCATTCTCCTGCTTGGAGCTGGCCCAGTGGGCAACCACAAACAGGAGTAGCCACAAAATGGAGGAGAAGAAGGTTTGTAATCAAACAGTTGTTGCTTTACACCACGTTGGCAGGGGATGAAAGCTAATGGTTCCTACCAGGTCATTGGTGTGAACACTGGGGATAAGATGTGCACTGCCACTGTGAGTCTAAAAATGAATTTTGTCTCTTGTCTGCCATCAGTTATGTGCTTTTCTGTGGCAAACTCCTGGGTACCAATGGACTGTCTGGTAGCAGTGGAAAGAGCAGTAGCGTTATTTCCAGTATCTCTGGGCATATTCACTTAAATTAAATAGCCAGGGGAGCTATTTCATAAATTTTTGCCAGTTCAAGATCAGAAGGCACAAGGAAGAGGCTCTCCAGAACTTATTTTAACCACCGACCCTGATGAGTGAGGATCCAGCTCTGCAGTGACAAGATCCATACATCTGCGTGGGATACAAATGGAGTCAACTTAATTGCAAATCAAGTTGTCAAGCAAGTCCCCCAGTATCTCTCTCCCTCCCACAGCACAGTCTCAGTGCTGTCATTACTGCAGGCGGCTCTACCATTTGCATCTCCTGCTGTGGTTATTAAACAAATTGCAGACATGCCAGGCGAATGCATCACTCTCACCCTGCTCCTCTTCATGCCCCAAAATAAATTCCTGGTGCCTTCAGCAGAAGTCTATGGATGAGCAGAGAAAAGGAACCTGTGGAAGATACTGGCTATGGGCTGTTTGGTGTGTCCCTGGCCAGGGATCTCCAGTCCACAATGACAAACTGGAAGAAAAACCTGAGGAGTAAACATCTCCCCAGAATGAACCCGCTGTTCACAGGTGGGTTGGAGTGATGGTCTCCTGGCTACACTGAGACCTGAAATTCTCCTGTTCTGGAACAGATTTTTTGGGTCACCTTGAGGAAGATACTTAATCTCCCTGTGTTTCCATTTCCCAAGCAAAAGACAGAAATAGCATCACTGCCTTCCTTCCAGCAAAGTACATTAAAGATTGCGAGGTGATGGGAGTCCTGGAAGTGCCTCGATGGAAGAGGTTCATTTGAATACATTTGTTGTGCACTACTCACTCAGCCCTGAGCTTTAATCTTCTCCTCCTCTCCATCATTGTAATCTGTATTTCCTTGAGCTCTCTCACTGGAGCTCAGACCCACTTTAATCCCTGCTTCATTTGAGCGATTTCTCCAATTTCTCCTGTAGCAAATGCTGAGACTTATGTTAGCCCTCATCTCTCCTCTAAGTCTATTGCAGGACAGTTGCTAGCACTCCCTTTGCAGGGAGCACCAGCAGTTTGTTTGGGAGCTTGTGAAACTTCTCTGAGTAATTTCTCTTGTTTTTTCCAGTCCAATGATTCACGTTTCACAGTCTTTTCCAGACCTACTGAACCATCCTGTGTTGAGGGGGTTGGAAGACCACTTTCCATCAAAGTGGCAGCAGCCTGCCCTTCCTCTTCCCTCTCAAGGGATGTTTTGATCCAGGCAGAGACACGTGGGGAACCCCTCACCCACCCTGATAGAAGTGCTGTATTTTGCAGAGGTGCAGCTGGCAAGCTCAGCAAGCAGCAGGACCCTAGCACCCTGGCCCCACATTGCACACTGCATTGCACGCCACGTTGCACGTGATAGCCAAAGCTGTTCTGCTTTCCACACTGATGGGTTTTCAGCAGGGATGAGTGCTCGGGATGCTCCTGGGGGGCAGGAAGTCTACATGTGGTTTCTGGGGGTTTGTTACTGCTCTTGGGGCTGGGGCAGAGGTTCTGCTTCACAGCTGTCTTTGCAAAAGGTGATTTATTGTTTTTTTACACACCCTGTGTCTTGTTCTTGCAGATTAAGCAATACTGTAAAAGTAATTTTCCTCCATAGTAGGTGCTATGTTTGGACTTTTTTTGGTTTGTTAACTTCCAGCTTTCTTGACTGTTTTTCCAGCAGGATTATTTGTTACTCTATTAGCACACAAGTCCTGGCTCACACAGGCAGAAATGTGCAGGAGGCATATAATTCCTAATGTATTAGTTTGGTTCACATGCTGTCAAGAAATTGATTGTAATGCTCAGTGGGATTAGCAGTACCTTCCTATCATAACAACAGTATTTACTGTCAGGAACACTATTTGTGCAGCAGTTGTGTTACACCACAAATAATTATATTACTTACATTCAATTTGTATCATTACACATAACACAACTGTGCTTGCTGCATAGTACCATACTTCATTAACACCTGAGGCAGAACAGCATCATAAAAATACCCTCCTTGGCACTTTTCATTTGAAATTATATTCTACTAATTATTAAATTACAAAAGACATATCCCAACTATTAAAAATATAGAAAGGAAAATCTCCCTTGTATTAATAGAGAAAGAACACCAATTAAAATTAATTGCTCTGAAAATGATTGCTTTACAGATTTAAGGAGATGCTGTCAAGTTTGGTAAAACCCAGAAATTACAAATCTTATTTTCCTGCACTTCTCTGCAAATTTCCTGCAATTCTGTGTGTCCTTGACATGATAAAATGCTTAAATGAGGTTTAGAAAGCAGAGAAAATTCTGTTCTTTATATGCAGCTCTACGATACAAGGACAGCACCATCCTGGCCTTGAGAGGCCAGTACCTCTGCTCCATTGATAGTGTGACCCTGCCACAGCGTCCCCTGGACAAGCTGTGAATAACGCACCCCATAAAGGCAGTTTAAAGAAGGACCTATGTAGCCTATCTCCATACATGACTAGAGGAGCAGATAGTAACAAATACTGTTATGAGACATTTTGCCTTGTAAGCATTAACTTGCTTTCATTTTTGAAAGTTTTCTGCTTGGGGTCTACTCCAGCAACAGAGCACAGTGCTTGTAATTTCATCTGAACTACCAAGACACTCTAGAGGAATGTGCCAAAATTTCCTAAAAAAAACCACAACGACAAAAAAAATGCACCTTGACCTTGTATACAAACCTTATTTGAGGAGGTCTGGTTATTCTGAAAGTTGTTAGCAACCAACCAAATGGGTTTTGATCCCCAGAATACCTGGTAAAGGGTGCATAATCACAGTAGAAGTTGTTTGTGACCATCTTTGCCTTTTAAAGAGAGATCTATATTCTGGGAGCTGGGCTGCTGGTTGCTAACCATGGATGGTGGAAGCCAAGGTGGAAAAGCCATGGGTGAGCTCTTGGCAGAAGCACAGAGATGCTATGTCTTGAGCATACTGCTCACATGGAGACTGTGGTTGTTACTACCTTGCACAAGGAAAAGAAAAACTTGCAAAAACTATTAGAATATCATCAGATTTCTCTATCCTCATTAAAGTAAATCTACAAGGTGCCAAGGTTGAGTGAACTTTTTTTGGAAGCATTTAAGGGCACATTAGATCACCTGTGGCATGCTGTGGGAAGGATGAGGTTTCAAAGAAGCTATCTGTGAAACAAAATCCCAGGAGCTGAGGTCAATTGTCACCCTGCCTCGTGGTGACAAACTCCTCTTTGTTTCAGCAAGTGAATGTGGGTATCAAAGTCTAACCCATGCCAAAGGTGAAGGGCCAAGTCCACTTAGCCTTGTGAGACAGATGGATCTGGAAGGTTTGGGGCAATCCAGAGGGGAGTGAGATTTTAATTAAATGGAAGAACTTTTGAGCATTTCCAGGGAAATGCAGTATTTTCAGCTTTCAGGGTAAGAAAGGGTGAACGGGGCAGAATGCAGACAGAAAATAATTGCACATACAATATTAAAGTACACACTAATTATCTTTTTTTGTAAGACAGTACCAAGTACATAGGCAAGACATGGCCCATCTCTAACTTAGACAGGACACAGTTTAAAAATAGTAGAGATTTTAACATATTTTTTGAAGAACTCTCTAAAACTAATGGCAGTTGAAGCCAGATGAAGTAGTTATTTTATCTGGCAAGCTTCCATGCAAAATTTCCTGCTGATGCTGGCTCAGACAGATGGAGATGGGGAGGGCGGTGGAGAACAAAGTGCCATAGGGCTTTATTTGATGAGCCTTGAAAGGTGTCTGCAAGCTTCTATCACAAGGTTTATGAACCTTGGACTTTTTAACTTCAACACAGTTTTGTTCAGTGTTTTAACCCTGCTTTATTTCCTGTGGTCCGGATGACACATTTACACATCCTCAGAAAATTTAGTGTGATGCTCGTCAAACAACATGTGACTCTGCACAAGGGCAGAAACTTGCTGGTTTTGCCTCAACATATAAAAGTTTTTAAATATCACTATAAAGTGCTTTTCTCTTGAAATGTCTTCTCTGGTTAGAGCATGCAAATTTAGTGCTGGCTGTTGCTTCTGTAAGATGAAAAGCATGAACAACTCATTAATATTTCACCGTTTGTTTCTGCACTGGTCAGAAATGGTAATTTGAGCTTCTGACTGTAGATATTTAGCAAAACTAGTTGGACACTCGGAGGATAAAGATAGAAAAAAGTGCTTTTGATAGGATTATTCCTTGCCAGTGCTGATATGTAAACAAGTTGCCTAAAGGGTTTGAAACTGGGATAATCTACTGAGGGCACACATTTGGGCTATGCTACTCTTAAGACTTCCTTCACCTTTTGCTGTAACGTCCATAGCCAGCTACCTTGCTCTCTTTTATGCAACTGGCCATCCCAGGAGAGTCCCTAGGGGCTAGAATATGAAAACAACATTGTTCTTTGTAACCGGTATGCACTAATATGCACTAATAATTTGTATGCCAGCTTCAACTTTTCCCAAATATTAAGGGATCTGGGCTTAGGCCACATTATTTTGGGAGTGGGAAATGTCATTGCCCCATGTTCTGGCCTAGCACTAGCACTTGGCAAATTGTTTATTTCCTGTACTGAGGAGTTCAGGGTTTCTTTTCTTTTCTCTTTCTTTTTTTTTTTTTTTT
>VZTO01007756.1:45669-69234 GCA_013400615.1 Syrrhaptes paradoxus
AAAAAAAAATCTTCTTGTAGCAGCTCCCACTAGATGCCTCATGAAATCAACCTGTTTGGCAGTGTTATGCTCTGGGGATGCACATCAGTCCCATTTCTTGCATCCTATTCCCCTCGGTCAGGCTCTTTGGTCTGGCAAATATTAAGTTAATCCTAAAAATACCTGCTTCTTAACAAGCAAAGTATGCAGCATCTAGATGGAAATTTAATAAGAGGAGGCTGAGGAGCAAAGCTGACAAAGCAGTGACTTTTCCTCTGTGGTGAGCCAGACCAAGTCCATCCTGAAGTGCTGAGATTAATGAACCTGTTGGTTCCAGCAAAAAGCAAATGGGCATCATTTATATCATAGGGCTGTTTTACTGGGATGCAAATTTCATAGTGCTGAACTCTTTGCTCAAGAGAAGCCCTGAGCTGAGCCAGCACAAAGAATCGTTGAATTATCCACAATTGTTAATGCAAGCACGTTCCAGGGTCAGGGCTGGAGAAATCTATCCAAGTGTGGGGTTGGACATCTGATATGATTTAGCAAATAACTTATTGAAGTGCTAAAGTTTAGACCTTCTGCTCATTTTGTTTTTTAAAGAATGACTTTTTTGCCTGCTAAATTATCTGACCAAACATCCTGTAATCTAGGAAGCAAAAGATCTCTGCAGAGTTCACCTGATGCTTATATTTGTTACAGTGTACTTCTGAGGCTGACACTAGGAAATGAGAGCAGGGGATATTTCTGACTGGTTTCAGAGCTCCCTTAGGGGTAGTTGGCTCCCTGCAAAGGGAACCAATGCCACCAGCACACAAGGGTTGGGTGGAGAGGGGCATTGCATAGCAAAAAATGTNTAGTCTGGAAAACTAGCAAAGGGACAAAAACATTGGAGTGTCTGGGACAGAAAGGTATGTTGGGTGTTATGAGTACAATCTACTCTCAGCTACAACTGCTGCAGCTCCATTGACTGTCTGGCCTTGGTCCCTCTTGTTCTGGCTTTCCTGTAGCCTTTCAATGGTAGCTGGGATTAACTTTAAAAAAAAAATAATAATTGAAGCTATGAAGCTGAATTTGATGCGTATCAAATGTTGGCCTTTCAAGACTACTAATATTTTTAAAAAAATTAAGATTTAGACTGCTTGTCTGCCATTGATTCCCATCCCTGGGACAACCATACAAGAAAGGAGGTGACCTCTTGTCAAGGTCCTGTCTTGTTAGGGTCAGACAATGTTAGGAGTTTAATCTTAGCCTTTATTTACTGCAGATTCCTCAGACCTTGTTGGGAGATAGCAAGAGATCAGACAAGAGGATCAGAATGGTCCCCTTTGGCCTATTTGTCTTTCTGTACGAAGAGGGATTAATATCTTCTTGATAAGCCCTTCTTGGCTTTAGACTGGGTTTAAAAAAAAATTAATCCCCAAAACATTAAAGTTAATGAAATTACTAATACATTTAAGAAACAAAATTGCTTGACATAGGGTCAAGTGAGTCAGTACTGTGTCCTGGTGGACGGGGAAGGAGGGCTGGGGGGGATGATGCTCTGCAACACTCTTGTCTGGGCAACATCCAGCCACAAAAATTGTTTCAGTATTTCTGAAAGGCACTGAACTGTGTCTTGTACATGGCTTCATGTTCCCAATGCCTAATTAAGCACAAGGTCTGTGGTTTTGTGGAGATGATCTATGGGTGCATGTCTGAGTTGTTCTGTGAGTCGATTTATTTTAACAGGTTTTATTTCCATAAATTGTCACTTCAGTTTCATACTTGTTAAAGAAAGTTATTTAGGTGCAGCAGGTTTCTGTGGCAGGAATTGGGGGTTTTGGGGGGGTCTCACAAAGATTAATCTTCTCATTTAAAGTGCTAATCCTTCCGTCTAAACTGATGTGAGAATCCTAACCACCTTTCTGTTACACCCCATTACCCAGATACATAAAGCCGGCCAGGAAAAATCAGCTTCCAGCAGCTAGAAGTGATTCATTTTTGATGCAAGCAGAGTCCATGCATGTTTGACATGAAGTTTCAGCAAGGTAACAGGAATTAAAGGGCATGTCTTAAACTGATGAGACATTTAGATATCAGGATTCTTAATGTTACAGTGTAAATAATCTTTTACCACTCCATTAAATGAGAGGCTTTCAGGCCATGTGGCTGTTAATGACCACCTCCTAATCCTGCTTTTCATGGGGTGATAATTCAAGGTCTCCCAGTGCTTTTTGCAGAATACAAGTGTTTGCAAGTTAGGACTGCATGAGGAATGGAATGCTAGGCTGAAATGCAAAAAGGCAAGTGTATGCAATAAATCCTTGCTGCTGTTGCTCAGTGATGCATGTTTACTCCACTTGAAGATAAAAACTACTGTGGGTGGGAAGGAGAAAAAAAGTCTTTTGCCAGCTTTAACTAGAAAGAAAGAAGAAAGCATGTTGCTAACAGATAGAAATGTCTCTGGTATTGACAGAAAGCCAAGTTCAGAAGACCTGGATTTTTTTTTAAAAGATGTTGAACTACTCCTATAAAGGCTTAATTTTAGGCACTATCAGCACTCCCAATAAGGGTTTTTTTCTATGAAGAAATTAAATAATGATGTAAAAACTAGTTAAACCCAGTAAATATTTGTACTGCTGTAATTCCTTGGGCAGTGCTATGACTGAAAGCAGTGCAACACTGTAAGAAAGCTGATAAATGGTATTCATTTAAACTTGAAGAGATTTTCTTTTTTCTTTAATTGCATTTGATGTTTGTAATGGTTTCACATGGATTGTCAAAACTGTCAGCACATCTTACAGGTGTTCTTTGCCATACAGTGACAATTGCAGGGCCCTTCCTGCCAAAGGCAGATGAGAGAACTTTATCCCCTTGTCGTGCTAAGCTGCAGCACCATTTTTCACCTCTTGACAAACCCAGCTCTTGCTGATGTGCGATATTAGTGCTGCAAAGCCCTGGCTGTGAAGGTGACCTCCCTGGTGACAACAGCAGTGTTGGGTGGGATGCTTCTGAGCACTGGGCTTTGCAGCTTTGTGTAAGAAACTGCTTGCTCCTGAGACCGTTGCATTGCAGTTACTGGCTGAGAGGTTTTATTTGGGTGTTTGCAAGTCAGTTTCTCTGCTTCATCTATTTTAATTACTCAAATGATAAAGCAAAGCTTTTATGATGTTCTAATATGAAAGCTAAAAGCACTCTTTTAATGCAGAGGTAGCATCAATTTACCAGTCCAATCGCTGCAGTCCATCTTGGGGCTTGTGCTGATGTGCCTGTGAGGTGTTCTGTTAATTACCGCTGCAATGGTCTCACCGACAGAGACCCTATCACTTCCTGGGGTGTTTAAAGGAAGCAGAGGAAAAAGAGCTTGGAGTCCTTTTTGGATGAAGTTCCTCTTTCATGGATGACAAAGGAAAGGGAATCTCCTGGCTACATCTGTGAAACCCCAGTTTGCCAAGGATTAAATGGATGAAAATGAAAGGATGATGATGATGTAAAACCCATCTCTGTTTTGTGTGCTTTGAATAGTGAGTATCCTGGCTTTACGTGCAAAATGCTAGCTCATCAAATACAGTAATTAAGCTTTTTCAGGTAGTTGTCTTTCAAGGGCATCACTCTGAGAAAGCTGTGCCAAAGCTGACCACTATGTGATTCTTGGGGGGGAGGGAGGGGGGTGGGTTATATTCAGTGTTTCCATTGAAACATCAGTTCAGCACAGCTTGTCTGGAGCCTGTAATTACTGATGGATACAGCCCTCTCTTCAGCTGTTCATTGGTTCTACCACTCTAGTCAGGTCTTGCTTATTCCTCCTCAGTCACACTGAGGAGATACAAAACCTACATTTGTCTGCATGGTGACATGGCGGAGGGTGGGTAGAGATTGCACTCATGACTTTTACCAGCACAGGATACAGAAACTCCATACATGGCAGATAGTTGTAGGCTGAGAGAGCATCTGGAAGAAGAATAGCTAGCTATATGTTTGTTCTAGTCTTATATTTTCCCTGAGGCATCTGCCTTTGGCTTTGTTAGAGATTGGTATGTAGGGCTACATGAATGCTTAAGCAGCTGCAGCTCTTAAAGACTTGGGAAAATATCTGCTTTTGGTTTCAGTAAGGATCTGCAGAGCTCTTTCTGCCTTGTGCAACCTCTGAGCTCTGCATCCTCCCAGAGAAGTGTCTTAAACTAAATCCTGCTGATAAGAACAGACTCCAGTGCCTTGTTTGTTCACTAGTGACAAAATGGCATGTGAACTCCCAAATCCCTCTGTAAACAGGTGCTTATTGAGATCCTGTCCTTCTGGCTTTGGTGAGAAGGGTATGTGGAAAGCAAGTAGCTCTGAAACAGACAAGCTAACCTCCTGCCTGTTGAAGGATTGGATAAAGGAAAGCTATGTCTGAGCTATAACCAACAACCTTAATGTTCTGTTATTGAGAGAACCATATGGACAAAGAGTGCAAAATTTAGGAGTATAATCTATGTATATGTATATATGGAGAATGGCCAAATATAGACTCATTGGGAAGGGGGGAATAAAAATGGATCCAGTAAGATCAATAAGACTCAGTTCAAGTACTGTGCCAGTTGCTCAGGACATCTACCCTAACAGGAAAGCCTAACTTGAGGGCCCAAGTTGCCCATGATAGCATAGATGCTCCCAATTAAAATAAGTGGGAACCAGGTAACAGTGACCTGAGTGGCTATAAAAAGGTCTGAAATGTGTTATAAACATCTGGAGGCACATTGGCAAGCAGAAAGCCTATCCTGTAAAGCAAAGCTGCTCTTGGGCACAATATACAGGCAGTTCAAGGTATAGTATTACTATTCATGGACAAGAAACCCATTTAATAACATCAAGGCTGTGACATAAATGACTGTAAACAAGTAAGCTTGTAGCTGAGGTAGCACTCCATCCTGGCCTGGTCACCTGCTGGCAAGGCCTCTTCTGGCTGACATAACTACAGGAGTGGTGGAGGTTACGAAGGTTGCTTTGACCTCTGCAGCTCAGACTGAGGTGCTGCAGTGGGGTGTGCTCATTAGATGCTGTGCACCTTGGCTGGAAAGAGCAGAGATAGCGTGTGTGTTTGTAAATCTACACAGCGTGATATTTTACAATAACCACGGGGACTCTGGGCAAAGATGCCACTAAGAAGTGCAGGGTTGCTAGTCCAAGGGAGAGCAGTCTGAAATATGGAGGTGGACAATCATATCTTCTATTAGCACAGCATCAGGTGACAGTATTAGCAACAATTTTAAGCTTTAGATCCACAACAATGTCTTACCAATAGCTGCTGTTCAGGCTTTGGCTGTAGACCCAGCAAACCTTCTAGTTGGAATTGGTTTTTATTCTAAAGACACATAATGTTGCACGGTGCAGAAGGCTGCCAGGACCCATTTCTTGGTGTCTTTGTTTGGATCAGACCAGAGATACCCATATTGTGTGTGAGGCAGTAAGTCTTATGTTTCCATTCTGTACTTACAGTATATTTAGTCAAAAATGCAAAAAGATATAGCAGGGATAAAACTCAGCTGACCAATTTCTCTTCCTTAGTGATGTTCATCTGGAGGGAACTGTCCAGAGTCAATAAAAAGCTTTATTTAGAAAGCTGAGGCCAGAGGAGAGAGAGCAAATGCTCTGCAAAAGGCAGAAAGGGTTAGAGCAATTATGAAATGCAGAAAATCTCACTCAACCTTTAGAGATGTAAATGGTGTGTTATGTCAGCATCTTAATCACCCATTCTATTTTCAGCACTGTGTTGGGATTAAAAACTCCCTCAATAGGATGTCCTGGGTAAATAAGGCTGGGTTGGGGCATATTTTCCACTCAGCAAGGGAGTTAAATATAGAAACATGTTTTTCACCCTTTTGAGGAGAGCTTTTCTGGAGGAGTGGGAGCTCCAACCCCCTTGCAGGTAGTGCCTGTTGTGCATGTCTTTCCCACTGCCTTTTCCCCTTTTTTTTTCCCAAAGGATTTTTGAGTTCTTCTGTGCCACATACTCAGAAGTGATGATTCTCAAGCTCTCTTCATTAGATGCTGGGGCTGAGGCAGGGCCATGCTGCAGCCTCCGGCTCCTGTGACAGGTTGGATAACTCATGGCAGCGTTCAGGAGGCAGGGGTCAAACAAGGCTTGTGGGATTCTAAAACCAGCAGTGAAACACTTCTCCCCTCACCTTGAAAAGGGCCCTCAGGTCTTCACTTTGATAAAAGAAAGCAATAATATTTTCCTGTAATGAGGTGCTGTACAGGCTGGGAGAGGAGCTCAGTATCACCCTGCTAAAAGATGTCCCATGCTCAGGTGCAGCCCTTTGCATGTGAAAGCAAAGAGCAAAACCCTGCGTGCTGTGGTCTGGAGCAGCTTCATCTTCAAAATGGTGGACTGCTATTCCCTGGCTCTTAGTGGTGTGTATCAAACTCTTCAGTAAGAGAGCAGATCACAGCAGCAGGCAGGGTTCTGGACTCTCTCTTTAATAGTTGCAGGGTGACTAGGAGGTACTTGGTGGTTTAATTGTGTGCTGTGATGTTACAGTACTAGTTGTTCCTGCACATGGCAGGGGGGTTGGAACTAGAAGATCTTTAAGGTCCCTTCCAACTCAAACCATTCTATGATTCTATATTAACAAAGTGGTCAGCAGTCCCCATGGAGGGTGAGCAGCAGTTTGAGTGTTGACTCAGGGAGAGAATCAACACCTTGAAAATTGCTTGAAAATCTTTAACCTCTTGCAAATTGCTTATTTCTTTCATCTTCCCTAAAACCTATGTCAATTAGAAATTTGCTGTGTAGCTGCAAAACCAAACAGTGCTGGGACTTACAACTCTGCCAAGCTGACACCTAGAAGAAGTTACAGTGGTGAATGACAGTGTAGCAAGTCCCAGAGCAGTGGGACTACCTGTATGGAGTGATGCTGAGATATTGTGTGCCTGCTCATGAGCTGCTTTAAGTGTTTTTTATTTCAGAGAGAATGCCCTAAATATTCAGCACACAAATCCTTGCAATGAAAAACAACAACCACAATCTCAACAGCTGTTCCTTTGTTGTTCATGCAACAAAAAAACCCAACAAACTACAGAGCAGCACTCCAAGGTCATGTTATTCATTTATGGGGGAAAAAATGAAGAGGCATGAAGCTTTTTGTTGAGCTTGAGAATTTACTGTTGTGCATTTTTGGATGTGAGCTTTCATGCCCTGAGACGAGAGTCTCACTGAAGGACATGTAGCTGTGCTATTGCTGCTTGAATTTCTCTTCCACCAGAGTCCAGGAACTACAGTCTGACCCACTCAAACTGCAGAGGGTCCTGCAGGAGACCCTAGGAAAGGAAGGAACCTGTTCTGTCCCTGCTCTGGAGACAGCAGTAAGGTTTGTCTTAGTATCACCCCTTTCAAAATATCTCGCAACCTGTTCTTCATGAAAAGCAGTTGTGCTTTTTTATCTTCTCTGTGCCAACAAGGAAATTCAGCCTCCAGATTATGGGAGCAATGGTGTGTTCTCCTCTAGACATGCCTTTCCTTGGGCAGATGACAGGTCCAAAAATGTTTCCCAGGTGTTTTAAAAACCTACCAGACTTCGTGTCCCTTTTGAGAGCTACTGAAGGAAGAAACTGCTCCAAACAGTAGATTACCAAGGTGACATGTGCAGCTGTGGATTTATTCAGCTCATCAGAAGATGCTTCCTTGCAGCAAAGTGGAAAAACTGAAACCTGCTGTTTAACAGGTGATGCGCAATCCTCTGACATCTGTCTGCCTTCCTACCAGTGGGGAGGTGCAATATCTTTGTCTTCTCTACCTGTACCTTCTTCCTGGAGGGAAGGATCTGAGTCTGCTGCTGCTTCTGCTGTGGGTCAATGATGATCTCCCTAGATGATAATTTCCCTACTGCAGCTGATGATGTCTTTGGTTTTTTTATAAAATTAGGATATTAGGCTGCTTCTGAATAATTTTTATGCTGTGTATTTGCTGCCAAGTCTTCTGGCTCATCAGGAAGCCAGCCCTTCTAACACTCATTAGTAACAGGGTAAAAATCTATGCCCCCACGGTCTTCTGTAGTTAACACAGTTGGATAGAAACATTACTTATTTGGTTTGGAGAAATCAGAAATTGCCTTTGACTGAGTAGCTGACAAGTTCAGTGGTTTATTGAGATCATCTTTGGGGTATTGGTATCTTTGAAGCTGTAGTGAGCCATGCCTGCAAATCTCAGCGTTTGAGAGAGATTCTCTGCAGTTCTTTAATCCTCTTGGGTTTGAGATGTTGCCCATCCAAGAAGCATTGAAGGCAAGTGATGAGTTGTTGCGGTTCAATGCAGAAGAACCATGAGACACTGGTTCTCCTGCTCTTGCCCATGTGTTACTTGAGTATTTGTCATGTTGAAGGAAACGGCATAAAGCTGCAGCTCACCTCCACGCTCAGTATTAGAATAGCTGGAACTATGTTCAGTACTAATCAAAACTGAACTCTTGCCATTTCCAGAGTAATCCAGACTCTTCTGGAACCTTTCTGGCATGCAGCAGGGCATACTTTTTGTTTTCTAACTCCTGGGTACCAATACTATAACCACACATCATTTGAAAGCATATGAAATATATTATTGCAAATAGAGCTCGTTATGTCAGCTTTGAGGAACCTCCTTAAAGCCATCTAGTTCTCAAAAGCTTTCTGGGTGAGCTGGTATTAGAAAGGAAGGTGAGCATCTGTGATGGGTTAGCCCAGGACAGCATCTCCTAATAAACATAGCTGGATATCTGTGAATTTGTGTGTGAGCTCTCCATTAAAATAGCTGGAGATAAGCCTGCTGCTGTTGATACCTTAATTGCATTGTCAATGGTACTTTTTCAAGGTGGCTTGACAACCAAACTTTTCATTCCTGTGAATTGGGATTCAACAAAAGGGACCTGTTTCTATTGGGGACCTGAGTGCAAAGTGGTGGAAGGGGAGTTAAACTCCATTGGTAAGTTAGGTCTCTGGACAGGTGATTGGAACTGCTACTGCACCTATTCATGCTGACTCAAACATGAGAGGGGCTTGGTGGGGAGAGTCAGAAATGCCCATGCTGGATCTTATTTTTCATTCTCCTGCAACTCCATACCTGAGGAGACTTTTTGGTCTCTCTTGTCCTACTCATGATGTAGAACCCTCTTCCCAAATGCCAACATAAGTGTGCTATAAACTGAAATGAGGAGGAGGGACCTACTTCTGCTAATTTAGAGTTGTCTTATTTAGGGCTTCTGGACAGCACAGTAGTGGTTAGCCTGTTTTCCGAGTGTGGATATTGCAGGAACAAATGACCTGCAGTAAGCACAAGATGCCTGAGACTCCACTTGTTCACAGACCAACAGTGAAATGCCTCTGCAGTGAGTCTGACAGTTCTCAGAAGCAAAATACCTTGTTTGTTGGGGGCTATGGGTGAATCTACACAGATTTCTGCCAATAATGTAGTCCAAAATGGTTTTCATTGTCTTGCATATAATGCATACCAGTCTGGGGACTGAGACATGGATTTGTAAGAATTTCTGGGTAAGGATTATCCTTATGAACCTGTAGAGTCCTTATGTTTGAGCATCATTCCTTCTGCTGACAAACTGGTGATGCTTTGTACTGTGGAGATGTGTTTTTGGGAGATAGGTGTCTCATTTCTGAATCTACTTGGGCATACAGGCTCTCTCTGGAGAGGGCCTAATTGCTTGAACAATCATGAGGGTTTACATTTGGAGCAGTGCCTCAGGAATTGATGGGGATTGACAGAGCTTTACAGGAAAATCTGTCCAGTGCCCATTCACATTTGTCTGCCTCTAGCAAAAGCTATCAAGTTAATGCTAATTTAAATTCTCACTTAGGCATCTGTAGGTGTAATTGCACAAAGCACTGTGCATTAAATTGATTCTAAATCTGTGTTTGGGTGTAGAGTCTTCAGACTACATATGTTAGCCTATTTCCAAAATACATCAGCTACTGAAGATCCAGACCTATTATGCACCCCCTATTTTTGCCTGAAAACATGATCCAAATTTTCATGGGGTTAGTGATGCCCTGCTACTGGTTCAGGTCCCCCAGATATCCATCAATGTCATTGGGGAGCAAAGCCCTCAATATTTTTTTGAACAGTTTTCTGATGGTTCCTAAGTCTGGGGATTATGCAAGTTGATCATGCTGGAGAAATCTCAGAAATTCAAGAGAAGCTACTTAAATCTCAGTTGTAACATGCTGTAATTAATCACTACTGCTGTGTAACACCTGGAACCAGGCAGGAGCCTGAAGGCAAAGCAGGTCACCCAAAGCCACCCTGAAGCCAGAGGGTAGTTGTCACCTGTGTATAACTTGTTCTTATGGTGCTGGAGTTGTGAGGTTTTAAAAATTATTTTATTATGCAAACTGCAATATTAAAAATGCTCCTTTGAGGAGAAACAACTCCTGTCAATTAGAGAGCCCAAGGGGGACCCACAGTGAGGATATCACTTCATGGTACCAGCAGCTCTCCAGTCACCCTGCCAAGGGTAAGTCCCATTCTATAACACAGTTGCTTCCCAGAGGGACACAACCTGCATCCTCTGGGCAAATTTGCAAGAGGGAGATGGCAGTTGTCATTGGAAACTTCACAACTTTGTCCTTGAGAAATTGTTAATACCCAGTTTTGGGTCTTACCACAACTTCAGTGGCATTCTGTAAATTTTGCTTTTCCATTTGAAACCTTATTTCCCTCCAGGTTTTTTTCCTCCCCCCTCTAGCCATAGCCATGTCTGGGGTACTGATCCACTGGAGAAAGCTGTCTCTGAGCAGCAACTGGAGAAGTTCAGCATGTGCTGAGCTGTCTTAGCATCCTGTTAACTTTTTTCCTTTGTGTGCATGGGTATAATTGAAATTTCTCTTGTGGAGGAAGCTTACTTCCAATAAATTCCTAAATGACCAACTGAATAAAACCCTGAAGTGGTCTTTCACTTGATTTAGCAATCCTAGCCAAATGTATATGTATGCCAGGTTTTTAACTCTGTATTGGAGTTGAGTCTTGAAGGATAGCTAGAAAGCAGAAATCATAACACACTGTTTCTGCATGGATCAAGGAAAATAAAGGGCAGGTTTGGACCTGAGGAAGGTCCCAGTCAGATCCTGCCTGCTGGGGATGGGGCATGTGCTTTTGGGCTCCCTGGGGACCTCACCACCTGGGGCAGGAGAGTGTCACCAGTATCTCCTGCTCGTCTTCACTCCCAGCTTCTCCATTAACTGGTTTTTGGGGTTTTTTTGAGGCTTATCTGGTGTCACTGGCCAAAGACCCCTCTGCTGAGACACCTGCTCAATCAGTTTCAGAGGATTGAACTGAGATATGATAAATCACAAAATCTTCACTACAGATGCTGCTTGGGATGTTAACACTGTGCATAAATCCTCCTAAATGGTGTTAGCTTTGTCCCTCTATATTTCTTCCCTCCCACCACACCACTGCTACTCTAGAGTATGATTGCTCTCTTAGTAGCACAGTCTTGTTTTATTTGGATATTTGTGATCACTTTCCCCTTATCTTTGGGGTTCTTTTAAAAATTTTTATATTGACTTATTTCCCTTGTGTTTAATTCTTGTTTTAAAAATAACAAAAGGCAGATGGTCATGTGTGGTACAGGAAGAGCAGTGGCTGGTATTGGAGAAAGCTTTCTCCAAGGCTGAAATGTGTACCCAGTCTCCACAGACAGCTTTTGGCTTCTCTTTAAAACTGGTGGGTTTTGTTACTGTGAGCATCTGCAAAAAGAGCCAGTCCCTCATCCTATGTTGGATCTCTTGTTCTTAAAAATCACTCTTTCAGCTCTTCAGGGTATAATTCTAGATTTATCTACATGTCTTCCAGTCTCAGTTCTTCTGCTGTTTCCTTATTAAGCCTCCCTTTTCCCTGCTAATGTTGCCTGTTGGTGTGACAGCTGATAGCTGCAGGTGACATGAATCAGGTGCTGTTCACTTAGATGTGACTCTGACATTACAGTGTTAAAACTGGCCATGTCTTTCTTTTCTCTGATAATGATGATGCAGAGCAAGTGTGGGTGAAATGCATGGCAGGGAGAGGATTTTGTCTGCTTTCCTTGGTTTGATGTTTAATGCATGAGGCAGAACCCCAAGCACTTGATCACAATGTCAGGGTAAGCTGCAATGGAGCATGTTGACAGCAGCATAGCGGCTACATGACAACCAGAATCAATCTGATATATGAAAGGTTTTAATATCTCTAGCAGTGACACTGCAACTGAGCTGAGCCTCAGCCTAACTTAATCCCTGATCTGTGTGAAACATTTATGTATACTTTCCAGAGGCTGGGGTGGTTGGCGAGGTTGCTTTGGATGAGTGCAAGATGGCAGCTGTGTGCTAAAGCTGCTGCCTCCCCAGTAATCAATTGGTTGATGAGGGATTTAAAAGAAAACTTCTTACAATATCTTTGTTAGCCTTACTTAAATAAATCAGAAGAGAGGCTTACCTAAACTGGCTGTTGGTGATTTGTTTTTTTTAAATAAAAGCAAAATGTTTTCCTCTTATAAATAAATATGCTGTGAAAAGGGCTTCAAAGGAAAGAGAAATGATTAGTTAATATTTGACTTTCTGTTGCTAAATTCATAGATGAAAAGTCTATATACTGCCTTGTTTAATGTCACTCATACCTGATACTGTCCATTAACAAGCCATTTGGTAATCCTTTATCAGCCATCTGCATTAGGAGTGTATTTTATCAAACGATACTACCAAAAGCAGGAATGAGAGAAAGGGGTTAAACTGTAGGCAGGAAAGGGAAGGCAGGAACCAAGCAGCAAACAATTGGCACCTGGGCTCCATTGAAGACTAAAAGTGGAAAAAAAGTCTTAATCGAAAAATCTGTCTATTGTGTGTGACTGCTTAGCATCCAAGGGAAACAAACAAACCCATTCAAAGGAGAAAAAAAAAGGCAAAGAATTGGAAAATCCTGTGCTGCTGTGCAGGCTTGGGTGTTTAACTCTTTCTATCCCAAGGCCGGGGGTAGAAACATTTTTCATAACCAAAACACTGTCTCCCTTGTTTAAAACATTGTTAGATGAAAAATTTCTTAACTCCTCCTGGCATCTCCCAGCACCAGCTGGAGCTGCTGGGGTCTCTCAGGGCAGTGTTGGATGTGTGGAAAACCCTGATAACAGTGAGCCAGGCAGAGGGATGGTCCGTGATTTCTGTTTTCTCAAGGTGTCATAAAAATATGGATCTTGGTTTTCCATTCACTTCTGTGTTGTTTTGGAGGTCTCCACAAGTTGCCTAGAAGGGTTTTCAATACATTTCTACTTTAACTGTAATAATAACTTTCTCTAGAGCTTGCAGACCACAGCAGGTCTCTGCTGTAGAGCAGGGCAAGGGGGGCTTGGTTTGTTTCCCTGCTGCCAAGCCCAACCTTCCTCAGCAGTGAGTTGCTGACTCCTCCTTGAAGACAGTTTGGGAACCCTCTTATATTATTCCTGAACCTGATACATATTGAGGTTGACTCACAGCAACCAGCCTTGTGCTCTCTGGTATGTGGCACATTTCACTTTTGGATTATTGGCTAGGACTGACTAATGTCTTATCAAAGCAACAATTTTGGTAATAAATATTGGGTAAGCTAGGCTGGTCCCAGCTTCTTTGGACAAGCACCTTTTGTGCAAAAGCTCCTAATAGTGCTGAGTGGCTGCAAGGTGTAATTTCATTGGATCATCCTATCAAATTTTACTCAGTAGAACACATAAATGCTTTAACTTGGTTGCCTCCTATCTGAAATGCCATAACCATAATGGCATTGGCAAGTGTTACCTTCAGCTCAAAGTGCTCTGGGCTTCAGCAGGCAAATTTATATTTTCAACAAGATATAAGCCCCAAGTCCTTAGAGGCCAGTTCTTCCCATAATACTACACATGTCCCTGGTGCTGTTTATTCCATTAATTTTTCATTTATCCAACTGCTGAGCTCCTTCTCATGCATTTTTGTAAAGTTATGTTTGAATATGACTGATGTTCAGGCTTCTAAAAGGTGATTCTTTGGGGTGGTTTCTCTGTGTTTAAACTTGCTGTTGGAAAAAGTCTAATGAGGACAGTGTCAAAGGCTAAGGGTGGAGCTAATTTTAGACTATAGTTGAAAACATAGCTTCCTCCCTAATTTCACAAAATGAACATGAGGCAATTGGGTTTGTGTGCTGTAAGATACTGCTCTGGCAATGACTTCATCGGGCAGTGAATTTCCTTGTCCTTTATTTTCTATAATTCATTTGAGAGCACAGTATTTAAAAATATTTTAGTATGCATTTTGATAGTATGACTTATTGTTTCAGAGGCTTTTTGTGATACAAACTAGACGAGATTATTTTATTTTGCTGTTTTCTTTTTAATTTGTCCTTGGCTCTGCTAAAGCAGTTGTGCTGCTTCTGAGGTTTTAGTGCATAGAACAGTGGTGGTAGAAGGTTCCTATTATACCAGATTTCTCTGGCTGCATTTGGAGCTGCTGCAGCATCTTTGTGGTATTCAGTATTTGTCTTAATTCTGTTCTATTAAACTTGCAAGCAGTGTTGTCATTTCAGAGGATCAGAAATCTCTGTTTGTGAATATGCCCTGAAGAGCTGCTGCCCTCAAGGCACTGAAAAGGGTCCATCCCATGTCGAAGCCCCAACAATATCTCCACATTTCTGTCCAGGGGTGCTGCTGCTACATCCTTTTTTAACTTGAAATCTGTAGTTTGAGTGTTCCCCAGAAACACAGAAGCTCTGGGTCTCAGGCTTGTTCCACAGAAAGCACCTTCATTTTATATGGTATCATCATAGTTTGGAGCTATCTCTGGTGCTCCAAAGCTTCAATATCTTGAGCATATTTTCCCCTCTTCCTGGTCTAACAAACCCTTAATAATGCTATAAAGAGTGATGAAGCTCTAAACAGGAGAGTTTTCTCATACCCCAAATACTCTGCAGCTTGAAGTGGTGGATGTGGGTCTCCTGGGAGGCTTCTGCTGGGGTCTCTCCTGCTCTCATTGATACCCTAATGGTTGGGCTGGGTTGCTGGAGCTTTCCAACCTCTAAACAGGCTTCCAAAGGTGTCCTGCTTATCAAGAGAACCACCTTTGTCCCTTTGCCTGGAGATCTCCATGCTGTTGAGATACAGGTGTGGGAGCAGGGAATTAGCAGGAAGGAGCTTTGTAGAGGGGGGGGGGGAAGGCTTTTCCATGGAGAGGAGCTTGGCTAACTAGATGTCTGTCCATTCAGAGAGCTAGTTGCTGGCAGTCCTGCTCCAATGGGCCTTTCTCATCTGTCTTTAACAGAAAGTGCATACGTCAGAAGTTCAACTCACTGCATTACAGAGACAAGTCACCTGCAATTGACTGTAGTGCTCTTTGCAGGCTAGCTCCAGGCCCTGCTCTAATATTCTCATCTTTTGTATTGTTAACAAAAATAATAGTACCAGCATGTGAGGAGTTCAACTGTCTGTCTAAAAGCAGCCCACAGAGTCGTGGTATATGCCTGCCTTATTCCTGTAATCTAAGACCTGTAGCAGTGTTGAATTATGAAGGTACTGCTGGCAGAGGCAGCAATATGGAGCTGTTGTGGAGCCAAAAGGTTGGCTCTTGTTTCCCTAGCTGTGGATTTAATGCCTGTTTGTGTTACACACAATGCAGGTTCAAAATCAGGTCTGTAACTATGTATTCCCATCATAGAGTTTCTCTGTGCCTGGGAAAGCGTAGAAGAAGCCTGGGTATTGGAGAGCAGGAGTGGCAGAGGCTGCAGTGCTTAAGCACAGCTGCAAAGGGGAGAAGGGTTGTTTGCTGTAGCATCTGCCCATGCTATGCTTTCTTCTAGCTAGTACCATCAGTCCCTTATCAGCCAAGTTTTTACCTTGAACTTCCAGAAAGTCTATGCTCCAGCACCCTGTTGGGAGGATAATGTTATTAGAAAGGCTTTTAAGTAATTATATTCAAGCTTTAAGATTCCACAAAAAAAAAAAAGGCCATAAATTCACATCTGCCTCCGCATCAGACACAGCTCACCCCGGTACCACTTTATGAAATTGCTCTGCTGGTGCTTACAGGGCCCTGTCACCTCCTCAAGGAGGAGGTTGGGGCAGGACTGAGCTTGGTGGGGAAGCAACGATGGCACTGCTAGTACAGCAGCAGATTAATGTTTCAGAGGACACAGCTGAGTGGTGACTATGTGGCAGATTAAAGCAGCTGACATCCCGTGTGATCCCATAAATGCTCCTGCATCTGCTTCCTTCACGTGCCGAAAAGGCAGCTCTAATCCATATTCCTCTCAAAACCAAAACATATGGGAAAAATGTATCCATTTGATATCATACTTATTTTCATTAAAAGTACAGGATTCTTTGTTAGGATGTGTGCAGCCTGAACATGTAATATTAACACCATCTATTTAGCTACATCTGTAGAAAACAACATGAAGAGGGAGTTAGGATTAAGTTTATGGGTAAAGTACACCATGGAGATGCTCCAGCCCCAAGAAAACACACAGAAATTTAAATTCAAACATAAATTTAAAGTTACTAACATTTTAAAGAGAAACACAAAGATGTTAAGACATAGAAATGCAAAAATAAGCACCCAAACCACCTTACTTCTGCACTGGAGTAATGTTAGGAGTGAAAACGTTAATTTGGGATTATCTTTTTTCATTATTTATATCATAGGATGATTAGGGTTGGAACAGACCTTAAATAGCTTGTAGTTCCAGCCCCACTGCCATGGGCAGGGATGCCTTCCACTAGACCAGGCTGCTCAAAGCCTCATCCAGCCTGGCCTCTAGGGATGGGGCACCCACAGCTTCTCTGGGCAACCTGTTCCAGTGCCTCACCACCCTCACAGGAAAATTCTTCCTAACATCTAATCTAAATCTACCCTCTTTCAGCTTAGAACCACTACCCTTCATCCTGTCACTACACTCCCTGATCAAGAGTCCCTCCCCATCTCTCCTGTAGGCACCCTTTAGGTACTAGAAGGCTGTTATTAAGGTCTCCATGGAGCATTCTCTTCTCTGGGCTGAACAACCCCAACTCTTTCAGCCTCTCCTCATACAGCAGGTGCTCCAGCCCTCTGACCATCTTTGTGGATCTCCTCTGCACCTGCTCCAATAGGTCCATGTTTTTCCTGTGCTGAGGACTCCAGAGCTGTATGTAATACTGCAGGTGGGGTCTCACAAGTGCGGATTAGAGGGGGAGAATAACCTCCTTTGACCTGCTGATAATGCTTCTTTTGATGCAGCCCAGAATACAGTTGGCTTTCTGGGCTGCAAGTGCACATTGCCAGGTTGTGTTAAGCTCTCAATGTCCTCCAACTAAATTGCCTTAGTCATGGTTACTTGTTTAATTTGTCATGAAGGAAGAATTAAGGCTGTTGTCTCCAATCACGAAATTCAAACAAAAGCAGTTTCCAGCCTCAACTATCTGAAAACAAGCTCACTTTCCAGATCATGAAGCTTGCCTGCTCTTGCCTGCAACCTCTGATCAGAGGGAAACAGAGCTTGTGCTAGAAGGGGGCAAAAAAGATAAGTAAGCTTGATAGCAGAAATATATGCTGGATTATATAGGTAGACTGATGGGGTAAACTGACGTGCAACCAGTCCAAAGATGGCAAGTCTTCTGCTCTGCTGGGATCTCCTTCTGGGGTCACCCTGCCTTGAGGGATCCTCCTGGTATTTTTCCACTCCTCCTCCCAGGACAGCCATCGGGGCATTATATAGGGTGCTGTGGTGTTATGCTCATCTCACCAGCGCTGGCTGGCCCCTCTTAAGAGGAGAGATTTCTTCTTAGATTATTACTCTCCCCAGCATTATTTTACCCTTTAGACTATTAGACTATTTTTCTCTTTTGCTATGCTCTCTGCTGTGCCAGTACTTAAAGCAAAAATGAAAAATTAATAGAGGATTCTGAGACATAAAATTATTATGGATAGCAGTGCAATAGTTGTCTCTTTTTTTTATGCTTTTAGTATTTTTATAACATCTAAAGGTTTAGGGAGCTGTTTTGTCTTTAGAGCATACAGTAGATGGTCAAAAGACTTATGTTGCCTGTATTGTTCCACAGAGCCTTTCAATTTGCTCTTTTGTCCTCCCAGTGTGAAATGAAGGTCTGTTTGCTTGGCAAAGCTATTGTCTGAAGTGTGTTACAGCAAGGTGACCAGGCACTCTGCCAGGTGGCCACTGCCATGATTTCTGGAGAGGAATTGGAGCTGAGGGTAAAAGATATTCATTTGGTGTGGGGCTTAAGAAGCAGAAAAGAGTCTGCTGTTGCTATTCACCCACTGGTGTGGTCCTGGAGTGAGTCAGTCAAGCTTCAAGAGCCTTTTTCTTCCCATATTTATAATTCAAGCCGTTGTGTAGGTAGAAGAGCCCCTTGATAGGGAACAGATACAACCCGCTTTTGGATCAGGCAATGTCAGTAAGACAAGGTGGGTATTCAAAATATCTGTGGCACAAGAATGTAGGAGTCTCATCTCATCTTAAAGTTCATCCCTGCACTGAAGCCTGTGGGCAGGAACAGCTCTCTTCTCCCTACCCCTAAGAGGTTCATAGCCTGAAGTGTTTTGCCTGTCCATTAACCCTCAAGGGATTTCCAGGTGCTTGTGCAGTCCAAGTGCTGCTCTTGAATCTAGGCAAGCACTTGCATCTCGGCATCCTTGGATCTTCTCCCTGCCATATGAAGGACCATCTCTTCCGGCCTCTCTTTGAATTTGGCTCTTGCCAGTGTCATTCAAAGGAACCTCCCTCTTGTGCTGGAAGAGAGTGTCTCTTCATCTGCTCAGTGTCACTTGGAGTTGTGCTCTCATTATAGTTGATGAAGGCTGGAGAAAGACAGGTCTTGGTGCAGGAAAATGGGCTGCTGCAGCCTTTGACTCTTCATTGTTCTACTCTGGGAGCTACAGCTGTGGAAATGAAGAGTAACTACAGCTACAGCATTTCAACAGCTGCTGTTGACAGGGCTAATAAACATGATTTTTTTTTAACTGCTTCCTGGGAAAAGTGAAAATATCTCTCATAGGATGTGATGCACAAAAAATTTGGTTTCCCTGAAAAACCCATGGCTGTAATCTGGAAGTTAAACTTATCAAGGTGATTGTGAATTGGAAGAGTTTTATTCATGGTTTAAGTACAAAACTTTAACACAGAACACACAGAACAGCGTAATGCTGCAGCCAGTTACTAAAATAAAGAAGACATGCAAGAGCAAATTGTGGTTTGTTTTTTTTTAATATTAACACCTTCTGTGCATGAGTATAGCATTTTAATTCTGAAATAAGGAGTCTAGTATAAGTTCATATCTTTAAGGTACAAGCTCCTGGGACTACAGCTTTCATGAGAATCTCAGTTTGCCTTTTCTTCTTTCTTTTTCCTTTCTTTTTTTTAAAGACACACAAGTTTCAGGACTTGTGGAAAAAAGCTGAAATTGTGACCCAACTGTACACTTAGCAGGCTCAAGCATGTGAGAACAAATAAAAGGCAACTCTGTTGGTTATTTCTATTTAAGTCACAGCACTTCTGGAGGCTTGTTTTGGCATGATCAATTAGTTTCTCTGTGCTTTTTCACCTTCCGCAGAAGCAGTGGGAGCTTTACAAGTACTATTTTATAATTCTCAAACAACCTACTAATGCTTTCATTTCCCATCAATTTGTTGCCAGACACAAAGAGGTTTATTCACAAAATGATTGATAACTCTATTTAAACAGAACATTAGCCTAATGACATAAGAAACTGTAGCAGAGTTGTTAGCTTATGTACAAATGTATTCCTTAATGAGTGACCAAAGTTGCCTTGTCTGGCATCCGAATCAGTTCACTAACCTCTCTGCAAATTTCTTCTTCGCATTAATTTTCTGCTGATGGAATGTTCATTAGGCACATTGCAAGCACTTGCTTGGTACCCATGGCTGTTCCCAGCATCTTGGGAAACAGTCAGTGGTGGAAGAGGAGATTCAGGTGGTAGGTGACAACAGGACACTCATGTTCAAGGCTATGAAAAACTGCACGTAGCCCACACCATCAGTGCAGCCCACACTGCTCTGTACTTTCTCTCTATATGAGGCTGATCCACTTCAGAGGTCATGAGGCCACGTCTTTGAAGTCTTTCTAAACACTGCTATTATCTGAATTGTATTGTGATTTTTTTTTTTTTTTCAGCAGAGGTGAATCTTTTAGCTACCTTATCCAGCCATTTTCTTCAAAGCACCAGTAATTAAAAGCTGAAAGCACAGTGCAAGCATTCAGGAACCTAGCCAGAAGCATGCTCTCCTGGATGCCATACCAGGTCTGTACAACCCCTCTGTTTCCAGTCAAATCAGCCCCTTGGGGACTGGGCTGTACTGGCTTGCTGCAGCTGAGCTCTGCTTGAGCCCTGCAGAGCATCCATGTTACATCCAGGACTCACATCCTGGAATTTTTTTTTCCTCCCAAAGGCTCAAGCTGACCAAGCTCATAAATGGAAATAATGATGAGACAGCAAAAATCTAATACCAGCTGTACAATGATCACAATATTTTGCAGTATGACATCCTCTACTTTAGAGCACAACTTAATCATGTTGCAATTGTGTTTTGCATTAGCTGGGGCCTGCTGAGACAATGGCTATGTGGCTCTCATAACTATAACCGGTCAACGGCATATGCGTTAAACCTCCAAGTTTTGGTTTTTCTAGCGGCCCCAGACATGCAGCTCTTGCCTGGGAAGCAGTAGGATCTTGGTGCCACCTTTTACACTTCCCAGAATTCCCCCAGCAGCAAAATTTTTAACAAAGGACTTGGACAACAGGATCATGCAGTTGCTGCAGATGTATTAAGGATTGTCTAAGGGAAACCAGGCTTTATGTTGTACACCTGGGCTCACGTCCAAAGCAGCCAGGATGCTGAAGCTTCTGCTGAGCCTTGTGTTTGCCATCTTTAATGGGAGATGTTTCATGAAAGGCTCCCAGCTGTAACGGAGTTAATCTCTGTGTGTACCAGAACTCACCTGGCCTCCATTTGAAACCTCTGGTACTTTTCCACTATCACACACTTAAGAGCAAATCAGTTTTTTTCAGCCAGTGCATTTATAAAGATTATGCAGGCTATATCACCATTTTAGAAAGGCTTTTCGCTGCGCATTTATTTTTCTTTGCTCCTTCTAATTAGTATTTGGCCAAGGAAAGCCCCAGCTCCACTTCTAATGCTACCTATCCCTGGGTGACCACCTAAGAAATACTTCACACGTCACTACGTGGTTATCCCATCTTCACCCTAAATGTCTCTCTTACGGATTAAAGGGTCCCTCCTGGTAACTGATCCCCATGCATCCTGACAAATCTATCAACCCTGCTCTGCAGACCGTGTGTCCACCCCAGATGACAAGCAAACTATGATTGATAATCCCTTCATACCCTGCAACAGCGGCTATTAACCCAGCTGGACTTGTTCGGTTGCACTGAAGACTACCAGAAGAATGGTTTGCAAGTCTTTTATAGCTAAACCACAGCTATTTATATCCTGAATACTGTACAAGAATGATGGGAAGTGAGTCATCAAAGATGTTTTGATTACATGAATAAGATTCAATTTCACATTTATCCTAATGATGCAAATATCCTTCCCTGGAGATGCATGCATAGTCTCCTGCCACACTGGCAGCCGTACACAGTAGGGCTTTGCCCCTTTCAGATCTGGCTGATTAAAGAGAAAGACCTGGTCAGTAATTTGGTGGGACACCTCCAAACCAAATTTGGCATAAGGGAGAGAGCAACCACTTTAACTCATTACATCACAAATGTTTCTACCTGAATTCATACCAAACATGCAGACCACACCATCTAGGAACAAAGGTAAGTCTTGAACAGCTGGAGCTGTCACCCATAGACAGAGGTGGCTTATGTTGATAAGGATCTAGTGCTTCCTTCTGCTCTGCTTTCTGCCCTGCTCCTGCCGTCTTTTATCATCTTCTACCTTGGTTTTCCCCTTGCAAAACACCAGCTGAGCAGCCACAGCCAGCCTGGGAAGGAAAACACATGATGAGGAGCCTGGGAATGGGAAGCCCTGGGGCCACCCTAAGGTACACCACACTGCCTCCTGACTCAGGCACTGGAGATGTGGGTTGGTTTTCTGTGAGATGAGGCTTCCCAGCACTGATGCCCCATTTTAAGTGTTACTTTTGACAGGTATGTGCTGCCTCGCTCCAGTCCTGCTTGCAACAGGACAAGATTTTCTCTCCTCGTGTTGCAGAAGCTGATGAGAGGCTGAGGTGTTTCAACCTGGAGCTGGTGACTGCAGGCATGGTTCCTGTACAGCAGATCCTAGCTGATGGCATTCATTACTACTATTTATTACCTTCTTTGCAATAAATTAATAAGACCCCACTATCAGAAGAGATCAAAAATAGGCTACTTCATGAATGCTTGTGGGTAAATCTTGAGGAAAGCAAAAGAGATGCACAAGATTGCTAGAGGACCTCCTCCTTCCTCCCTTCCCTGCACCCCCCACAAAAGACCTCATACTGGGAGCTTGAGGGGGAGGTCTTTAATTAAACAGGATGGTATATAATATCATCCAAAAGCATGCATCTGGAGATGATGATGCCCTCATCTGGTATTTGCTGCCATTGTCCTGGAACTTGGTCATCTTCAAGTCTTGAAATATTTAAAGTACTTCTGACAGAAACAATGAAAGGCACATAACTCATTTTCCATGCACAACTTTAGTGTGCATATATAGTGGGAAACTAGCTTGAAATGCAGACTCTTGTGTCCAAGCAAAACACTTCTGATGAACCATTTCCTACCAGTTCTACATTAGGTCCAAGATACAATTCAATGGCATTTCTACATATGAGGAACCATTTCCATTGAATGAGGTTTTGTGGTTTCTTTTCTTTTAGCTTCACTCCTTTTGTCAGCACACACACCTATAGCAAATTCTTAATTTTAAATATAAATAGCCACCACTGTTTTCAAGAGGAATGGATGGTTCCTACAGCACAGCCATCTGCTGCTTGTTACAGGCTGGTAGCAACCCACTGTTTTTAAACACAGCTACAGCTATGAGTATGTAACACCTGAAATCACACTGACTAGCATTCCCCCCCCTTATAATCCTCTCTACCTCTAGCAATTTTTGACATGCTCTTTCAAATCCATGCTTTTTTCTTCCCCAGATCAGTTTTTCCAATTTGTCTCTTTGCAGACTAAGAAGCATTGTCTCAATATCTATGCTGTGCTCATGCAGAGGTGACCTGGCCAAGATGGAGAGATGCATATGTGGTGCTGGGGGGACAAAAACAAGAGCCCCCCCGATTTGGAAGGAGAACTCCCCAGCTGCCATGGGTATTTTTATGTCTATTTAGGACATTTGTTGCTCTTTGTTGTGTGTTTTTCTCATTTGTCTCTGTCCTACTATAAAGTTCTGATCACGAATAATAATTTATTAAAGAACTATATAATTAAAAAAAATTTATTGAAAACAAAGCAAAACAAATGCTCATTTCTGTGGAAGCATGTTCTCTACCATGCAGGCTGCTGCAGGTCTATTAGTCCAGTTTCATGCTAGGGAAAATTGTGTTGCTGGTAACGTTCTTCCACCTGCCTGCAGAAAAAAAAAAAATCCTATTTTTTTTTTCTTTTTTTTTTTTTTTTTTTTTTGAAATTT
>VZTO01007756.1:69485-86540 GCA_013400615.1 Syrrhaptes paradoxus
AAAAAAAAAAAAAAAAAAAAAAAAAAAAAAAAAAAAAAAAGATAAAATAAAAAAAAAAAAATAAAAAAAAAAAAAAAATCCTATTTTTTTTTTCTTTTTTTTTTTTTTTTTACTTGGAGAATTGAAAATCAATGTTAGTTTTACTAGCTGGAGCTCTAGCAAACTTGGGCCAAAATCTCCGCAGGTGTAAAGTGGTACAGTTCCTCTGGCTGAAGGGAGCTGGTGCCAGCTGGGTTTTATTGCTTATTTGATCAAATTAAAGGTTATTCACATCTCATGTCAATTCTGACAAAGAGATGTGCAAGCAGAAGCATTGAGGATGGCAAAAAGTCATGCATATGACCACTTATTATTTGGTATACTAAAAAAAATAAACCAGGCATGCATTGTCAGCACAGCATCCCCAGGCTGTTACTGACCTCAAGACCTGTCCTGCTCCCAGTGAGGTCAAACTGGGCTGTCAGTCGCATGATGTGAGCAGCAATCACCCTAAAAACCAAGAAGGACCCCACTTTTTGCACCAGCCAGGAGCTTTCTCCATCACCTCCAGAAGCTGCTAGTCCTGTAAAATCCAGGGAGCACATGGTTCATAAGGGACCTGATCCTCCTGACCAAAGAGGGATGTCCCCTGTGGGCATCAGTCCAGTCAAAGACTCTGGGGATGTTTATTCATACCATTTCAGACGCCTCTGCAGAAAACCAGATCAATTGCTTCCACTAAACCCAGATGAGCAAACTAGACTTTTCACCATATCCTTGAAAAACTAAATAAAAATTGCAATATATCTGCCTGCAGGTGATGAGTACCATTATGTGTCTGCCCCCCCGGTTTTTTCCTCCAAATTAAAAAAGCCTCTTTCATTGCAGAAAAAAATCTGTCCTTCATTTAGTGAAGCCGGCAGCTCTCAGGAAAGACACAGACTGACAGGGGAAAGAAACAGCAAAGGAACTCCCAGAACACTGTACAAAAAAAAAAAAAATTAAGATGTTGACCTCACACAGAAGCGTGTAAAATCAAAGAAACAACAGCAATATAATGTCCTGGTTATTTCCTAAATGGGAATACTGTACACACTGCAAGGTATCCTACCCTGAGAGCCTGTGGTTATATTTCTCTTGCAGTTTTTCCTCCAGAACAGGAAATCTGGCATGCTTAGGGGTTGATCTCCTCATTCATTAAACCCCTGCACTTCTTTTTCCCATTTCCTTCATCACATTGTGTTCTGGTTTTATTAAATTACTTCATGGCTGAATTTGCAAGGTCACCAGTTCAGTTGTGTTAAATTTGTGTCCTGCGTGACAAATCACATACTCTATCATTAGAACACAAATAATTAATAATAATAAATTATTATTATTTAAAATAATAATTAAAAATAATGTTTTCCATCTCCTCCCCTTGAGTTCATGTAGTATTTGAATTTTTCCTCCACTCTAATAATTTTTTCTCTCTATAATCCAGTTCACTTCCAGACTCTGCTGTTCAGCTGTTACTGAAACATCGTCTTCAGAAACACTGAGTGGGGAAATGTTGATTTGTTTTGATCTCAGGGGAAATAATGTAACTCAGCAACAAGCCCACCAACAACAACTCTTAATACGCAATGAAACATCTTGCAGAGAAATCACCTTGCTGTTAGGCTGCATACACATATTTAATTGCATTTAATTCTTGAATGCTGATACAACTCATTTCAGCTGTTTGAATACTGGAATTTTTTTGGTTCACTGCCTGAACCAAAACAGACTAGAGGGGAAAAAAAAACATTAAATGTTTGGTTTCATTTTCAGGTTCTTTAATCCTCTTTGCTATGTAGCCTTTCAAAACTCTTTTTGTAGTTTTTATTATGAAATGAACAAAAAAATGTAGTTTCAAAATGAAAAGATGAAATGTTTCATGTAGATATTTCCTAAAGACAATTTGGAGGAGTGGGAAAAAAAGGTTAAAAACGCAGCACTTGGGCATACTTCCAATTAGGCTTGCAGGTAACTTCTGCCCAAACCTGCACCATTTCAGTTGTAAATGTGCACGTTGCCAGGCAGAACTGCGGCAGGCACAAAAGCGAGGCGAACATGCACCAAAATGACCTTTTTTCCCCATAATAGCATTGTACTTCTCCCACTGGTTTTCTTACAAATGCTGAATTTTCGGACTCTGTAGCCTCTCAGGGTACTAATGTGACCATGCTGGGAACAGATTTCCTATGACAAATTACTTCCTCACAAAATGGGACTATTCCTCCCAGACGTGAGTCCTAGAAATGCACAGGGTTTGGCAACGACCGATGTGCCCTTCATCAGTTTACCAGACTACCTGCTGGCCAGCCAGCTTTCCTAAAGCAAAATATTTATTCAGAACAAAAGCGTTCCAGAGGAAAAACTATTAAAGCAGCAATGCTATGTCCATCTGGCTCTGGAGGCTGTCACCCCTCTCCCCTGCAAGACCCCGTACGCTGGTGGCACTGACACCCACCGTGCACCAAAGGTGCTCTGCTGGGACCATCACGTCCAAAGCATTTGCCATCTGGTGGCTTCCTGAATCAGCTGAAAGCATCCTCTGTCATCAGGGAAGAAGTCATGGATGGATTTGTTGCTCACATGGTACCGCACGTGGGGAATTGTAGTCATTATGCAGTTCCCATTTGAAGTTTCTTCTTGACAATCTATTGAGCTTGAACATTAGTGGCTAACCCAGATACCTCCAGCCTCAGTTAATGGCAAGGGCAGAATGCCTGCTGCTTCCACAGCACTCAGAGTTGAATCGCTGCCACTTCAACATAACACACCTGAAGTAGCCCACAGGGCCAGAGTCCTCCCCATTCCTCACTGTCCCCACGCTGTTCCTGCTGCAGGCAACCACCCGGCCTCCGATGAGGGGCTGTCAGGGAGCAAATGTGGGAGTGAAAATGAGTGGAGGGATAGAGGAAAGGAATGTAGCAGGAGGAAATCCAGTGTAGAGATTTCAAGGGCTGAGGTACAAAGACATGAGCTCTCAGCCAGTTTCAGGGACCTAGAAGCAGCTTGCTACAAAACAAGACTAACAAATAAATAAACCCTGGATTTTAATTAACGTGTTCTTCACTCATGCACAAAATTAAAAACCCATCTATCCTCAATCATAATCTTTTTTCTTTTTTTTTTTAATTAGGAGTTTTTGCTGGACTAATTGTTACATTTGTTCAATTCCATCAAATCAAATCAAACCAATGACAGCCAGATGGTCATGGCTCTCAAGATTTCTCACTCAGGGCTAATCCATGCCCTCTGCTCTGCAGAATCAAGGAGCAGGGGGAGCCTGTGCTCTTCCTCCAGGCACCAAAAGGACAGGATTCAAAAATACACACTTTATCAGCAGGTGGCAAAGCTGGTGAAGATGGCTGTGACCAGCTCTCTCCACAGAGCTAAGGTTGGATTATCCACCCCACTCATGCACTATAGTCAAAAAACATGCACAAAGATGGATGGGGAAGAGTAGACTAATGACTCTGGAGCAGAAACAAGGTGTGTTTGATCTCTTCGGTCACTCTAAAAGATGCAAAGATTTTTACGTGCCCCCTGCCTGTGTGCTCCTGGTATGCTGTGTAGTTGCTGCGTGCATCCTCTTGCAGACCCTCTCTCTCCTGCTTGGTCTATAACCCACGCACACAAAATTATTAAGGGCAAGATTTGTACCCACGTCTTTTGCTCCACAATAACAGACTCAAGATGTTGTTCCCAGAAGCTCCTGATAATACATGCATAGTAACAATTACAGCAGTTTATTTAAGAAGTGGTGGGTCAAACCTGTTGTGATCACTTGAACGATACTTGAAAATTATTACAGGGAGCACCCATTGTAAGTCTGGGTAATTAAGGCTGCTGTTATTAACACTCTGCCCTTCCCTATTGCTGGTTTAATTTCCCTGAGCGTCTTTACATTCTGCTTCTCATCCTGCCTTGGGGGTTTGTAGCAGAATTCAATAACCATTTTCCTTTCTAATTTTTCTATGAAAGCACCATTTTATTTCACCATCACAGCTCAGAAGAAAGTTAAGCCTCTGTGCAAACTCACCTGCTGTGAGTGCTTCCCCTGCTCAGGGCTGACAGCCCATCCAGAAACCGGGGGAGCTTGTGCTGCTGCTTTCAGAGACCCTCCCAGAGTCTCTCCAAGGACTTTGAGGAACACTTTAACACCCACAGATTTTGGGAAGCCTGGCTAGTCAAGCACTGGAGCAGACTTTTTGGAGTCATCTGTTGGCCTGCTAGTTTTGCTGAATATTTTTTCCCTAACTTCATTCTGGTAGATGCAACAAGTATGTGCATCCAGAAGATATACCACCCATCCTATATGTTGCTCCTATACAAAGCCAGGAGTTCTGGCTCAGGAGTGCTCACCTCCCCAGCACACGGGGCAGAAGCCTCCAGCCTCTTGCCACACCACCAGCATGGCTTACTGGGATGTGGGCGCCCATGTACTGGGCAGGACTCTGCTGCAGCTGTGTTTCACCCGTTTCCATCCCAGTGCCAGCACAAAGGCATGCAAAGCCAAAAACCTGGGCAACACCTCCTTGATGGAGGAGGTTTTTTTAATTCTCTGTGTTCCCAAGGTCAGGAAGAGACCCACTCGTCTGCCACAGCCATATCCATCACCAGCTGCAGCATGCCTTTAACTGGAAAGCCTCAGCTTTCCATCTTTCCTTTTTGATGGTTAACCTAGTAGGATGAAAAAAACATGGCCATGGACTGTGGTTCCTCTATCTTGGCTAGAAAAAAAATGTGGTTCATTTTTTTATTTATATTTTTTACTAATGCAAGCAGAAGCTTGATCACCTGGCATTCAGGCAATGCTGTCTCTGTAATTTGAGTGGTTGAGCCAAAGTTTAAATTTAAGAGACGCTTTCCTCCATACATGTCAGTCTCTGGTGAAATTAAGTTTCCCTCTGAGATAACCGTGTTTCTGAAAGGCAATGCCGAAGAGCAGCTTTTGGGGGTTTGGATCCCTTGGCTTGCAGAACTCGATGATCTTTAAGGTCCTTTCCAACCCAAACCATTCTGTGATTCTGTGATTTTAGCATGTTTCAAATGCTCCTGCAAACACTGCAGAGGCTTTAGCTCTTTGTCAAGCTCTTAAGATACGGCTAAAGACAGCAGGAATCTATCTTCTGGCTGTTTAAAAGCAGGTATTTCCAGCAAGGTTGTGATGGGATTTTCTCTGACTGCCCCTGATAGCAGCTGGCATTGGGAAGGCTCACATTATGCTTTTTTCCGCTCACAAAACAGAGAGGCAGCACCTGTGCCCACCACTGGTATCACTGCTCCCCCAAGACAGGCGAGGAAGGGTTAAAAGACTCTTGGGACTGTTGCACCTGGAGCCTCATGATGGGGAGCTCCAGCTATAAAAGGCTGCAGGAGGAGCACAAGCTCTTGGAATGGAGACTTAGAGTTGGGTCCTGGTGTAGCCTTGATCAAGAAAATGCACACAGTGGGAAAGGAGGTGTAAGAGCTTCCTGTGTCATGTTTTTTTCATCCTATTAGGGGAGGGGTGCTGGTGCCATGTTGAGGTGCCGGTGTAGTGGAGAGGGGCTGGACAGTCCTTGATAGAAGATGTTGGCTCTCAGATAGGAGCCAAAGATTGCTCTGCTCATATAATATTTTCCTCCCTTGTGATGGATACAAGTGTCCACTTGTCCATGTATTTTTATTTCAGAAAGCTTACCAGCTATTTGGTTAAGCCTGAAGGGGTTTCTGCCCCAGCTCTTCAAGGAAGGGCAGAATTAGGAGAGCTGAGGAGAATTGTCTGTGCCAATACACTAGACTGGAAATCACTTACAGGTCAAAGGGCAGACAAAATTTAACACCATCTGCTATTAGTTAATACCTAACTTGCAAGTTGGGGTTGGCAGCCTCCGTGAGCTACAGCTGTACTGGAGATAACGGGTTTAGCTTTGGGAGGCATCTGATACCTGAATAAACCCAGGTGACATGGTACCCCTCCCCAGGGACATTTGGGAGGGTGCTGAACTGACCCCCTGGCTCCGCTTCATGCAAACCTCCTGTGGCCTTGGGATGCCGATGCATTTCCCTCTGGTTTGTCCCAGTTTGGGTGCCATTTCCAGCCTGTATAGCTGCAAAAAAAACTGTGTGTTTAATCATGGGTCACAAGGACCTCATCCTGCCTGGAGCGGTGGCTCACCCAGCCCAAAGAGCCCTTTGGAAAATGGTCTTTGCCTGCCCAAATCTCGCAGCAGCTGCCCAGGCTGATTTTACAAGTCAGGTGTTTGCCTGTGACACACAACTCTTCATCTGTTTATGACTAGACGTTATTATATTGTTCTTTCATTTGATAACTGCTCCAGTAATGGCTTCCATTTGCAGTAAATCTTTTGCACTGTCTTTTTGCCCTTATTAAACATAAGATTATAACCTTTGCAGGAGGCTACACACAGAAATTCAGTGAAGCTTTAAGACACTGCGGAGGAAAGGAGATGGGGGGGTGAGATGTGGTCAGCACTACCAAAATGCCTAGTGGGAAGAAACTTGTGGAGAAACTACTTATACCCTGCATCAGTTGGAAGAACCTATCCAGCATGCAAATTGAACTGAAAAAATGACTATTTAAATGGCTCTTCAAGTTAGTAAGTCTTTGGAAAGCACTGCTCAATACCTGGAAAATATGCCTGTGACAAGAGAACAGATGATTCTGAATGTGACTTAACACAAATATTTGGCTTTATTTTACCACCACCATGGAGCAGAACCTATCCCAGTTAAACAGCTTTGCAGACACCAACTAAAATACTTTGCCCAGCTCTCCCCAACACAAAGCCCGTTCAGCTTTGCCTTTGCCAGCCTACTGCTTGGCTTGCAGTAGGCAACACTGGAGCTTGCCCAGAAATCTGGGCTGGGAGAAGGCAAGACCCCAAAGTCATGAAGGAGCGCCCCAAAGACCTTCACTGCAGCTGCTCTCCAGCTTCGGCTCTTCTTCCTCATGAGCTATTTTACATATATCATATGTATAGTCACCCTGGAGGATGACAGCACAAGGAGAGAGGACATCAACATGCAGCAGCACCAGGAGCTTTGCACTTTTCCTCTACTGTTGCAAGATGGTTTTGGTGGCCCAGTGCTGCAGCTCTGGCCAGACCTGGCTTATCTGGTGTCTCATTTGCTCTGGAGTTGAGCTGAAACTTGTCAGCAAACTGCAATGCTAGGAAAATAAACACATCCCTGAGCAATGCAGAGAGGTGCACAGAGGTCTGCTTAACTCAGACAGGTAATCACATGTCTGTGTGCTTCAAAGCAGGTAGCTAACACCGGGTGTGCAATTGCAGGAGGAAGAGGAGAGACTGCAGCTCCAAACGTCAGCGCTTTGGTGCCAAGCAGCAGTGCTGTGAGCATGTGTTCAAGATGGACCACCTAGCTGAGGTGTAACCTGTCATCCCATGACTGTAGGTCCCCACAAGTGAAGAGGGTTGGGGATGGGGTGGGACTGGTGCTCCAGTGCTGCATACAGCCTTCTGCACCACTGTATGTAGTGGAGCAACTTCAGCTGGTTGTGCAAAGCATGCTACAGGGTGGTGTGACTGCTGCAGTTTAATTCAGAGTTGATATCTGTGTTAAACCAGAGCGTGGAGCTCTTCGGAGGATGCTAGGTAGTCATGGTCCAAACCCCTGTGCTCAGCTGAACAAGCTGGGATGGAAACACAGGAGAGCTCTAAGGAGCCCAGAAAAGGAAAACAAATGTTATTGAGCAGAGCCCCTAATTTGGGCAGCCCCTGCTGCCTCTCAATCAGAGGCGCATGAGTGAAAACATTGCAGGACTTGATCTTCTAACTCCTGGATGTGCTGGGGTTATGGTCAGATCTGTTTTCCCACTATGGGATCCCAAATTCAGGTTACAAAATAATTGCCTCTAAACTGGAGGAAATTATTCCCCCCATCACTCGCCCATCTAAATTACCCCAGTTGCAAAAGTACCTTTTACCTTCGGTCTGAAAATAGGATGCAAAATTACAGTGGTTATCTACAGCATGTTTAAGTTCACTTCAGACAATGAATGTTTTGTTGGCTTCCCAAGTCCCAATTAAATCGTTGTTTACACGCTATAATTTAAAGCATGTACTCTGCTGGTAAAATCCATAAGAGCTCTAAAGCGTGTGTGTGTATACAGTCATTATTGTTGCTGTTTGGTTTCTTATCTATTTTAATAGCTAAAATATTAAAATGGGGAAAGCAAAGTACTGATTATCCACAGATATGCCTTATTTCACATTGCAAAGGTATCTGCTAAAATAACATGTATATAATATAGGTAAATGAACGTTCATGGGAGACTAAAGCTGGAACACAGCAGTGATTCCAGATATAATTGTTTCTTCAGGGGAAAAAAAAAACAACCAACCAACAACCCACCCTAAAGCTTCAAATAAAGCCTTTTGCTACGCTTTTAAAAATAAATGCTAGCAACACATTTTAATTTCCCATGTGGTTAGACACACCGGCATTATGAGAAATCCCTTATTTAAGAAGCTCCTGGATAAACCTAGGTGACTCAAAACTAAAAAGCTTTTTTTTTTTTTTAAACTCAGCAACCCTATGAGCAGCAGAACAGAAACAGTTCATGCAAGGAAGGACGTATGGCATTAATCTCTTACCATGTGATTGGGTTTATTTGGGGAAAAAAATAGAAAATGTGAGGGGGAAGGGTGTTTCAACCCTCAGGCCGCCTGTTGCTGGCCCAGGGATGAAATGTGGAGGCTGAGGCCAGAGTTTCTGCTGTACTGCTGTAGGGTTTATTTCTGTTTTCTTTTCTGTTTTTTTTTTCTTAGAGGTGTGGAGGAGTGAGACTGGATGACCAAACACAACATTTTCTGTTAAAAATATTTGATTACAATGCAAATCAAAAAAAGCTGTTGCCTGAAGGGAACAGCAAACGCTCCTCCTCACAGATACCAGTGCACCCAAAACCCCCCACATCGCTTTTTGAGAGGGTGAATCCTCAAAACAGGTTGGATGCGATAGCCAAGAATATGCCTCTATTTCAGCTTCTAATGGGATTTTTAATTTTTAAAAAAGGTGCTGTTGTTTTACCTTTCGCCTTTTTAAAACTTTTTTTTGCTGCCAAAGCCCCATTTTTGATGGCTAAAACCTCAAGTTTTTGCAGCTGCCGGGACCCCGCAGGCCCGCGGTGCCCCCTGTCAGGCCGGCACCTCAGTGGGGCGAGGGGCCGACCCTGACCAGCCTCTCGTCGGGCCAGGGCTGCCCTTTGAGGCCTTATTTTTGGGGACCCCCCCTCCACACTGGATAAAGGTGGCTGGCGGTGAGCCCTGCCGGTGTCCCCAGGGGCTATTGCCCCACCGCAGGCGGCAGCTCAGTGCCCATGGAAGCGGACGCAGTCCCGCTGAAACGGCGGCGCTACAGGAAAGTCGCCCACGCGCGCCCCCGCCGCCACGTCCCGCCCCGCCCGGGCTGCGGGCTCGCGCCCGCGGGGAGAGAGAGCGTGGGGGGAGGCCGTGCGCGGCGTGCGCGTGCGCGTCCTCGAGGCGGGGCTGCGCGTGCCGCTGCGGGGGGCCGCACCGCCCCAGAGAGGGGGTGCTCTCAGGTCAGTGCAGGGCGGGAGCGGGGGGAGAAGCGCGCGTGTCGACCGTTATGGCCGTTACCGGGCGCTCGCGCCGCGCTGAGGAGGGAAGGCGGGGGCGGGGAGGGAGGAGCAGGGAGTGGTGAGGGGGCCGGGGTAGCTCCGCTGGGCCCCGAGCGTTGGGGGGCCGTCCTGCGGCGGGTGAGGGAACTGCCGCCCGCCGCAGCGCCGGGTGAACGGGCGCGTCGGGGCGGTGGCGCCGGTTCCCAGCGGCGGCGGGCGGGCTGAGCAGTGGTGGCGGCAGGGGCGCCGGCGTCAGGGCAGGCAGGCGGCTGTTGATCCCCCAGTCGCCCTGCAGGGACGTCTCGGCGAGGGACGGGGTGGAGCGGCCGCACCTGAGCGCCGACGTCTCTGGGCGCAGCGCGCGCCCGCCAAGAAACTTGTGAGGAGAGGCGGGGGAGGGCGTGTGGGGAGCGGCTCCCCCTGCGCCCGGCTCGGCGCTGGAGCGGTGGCTCACCCGGCACAAAGAGCCCTTTGGAAAACGGTCTTTGCCTGGTCAAAGTCGTTATTTGTGCCTGCAGCTGTTTTGAGAGGTTTCATTCTTACTTTTTTTTTTTGGGGGGGGGGGGGGTTTGTATTGTTTTCCTCCTGAATGTACTCAGCTGCCTTTTCTGCAGAAGCGGGTTGGCTTCGTCGTGGTAGTGGGAGTGAACTGACGCTGATAAACCACTCTAGTGGTGGGGTGGTTTGGGATCCAACGGGAAGTGCGAGGAGCACCGAACTTGGGGCCTGGCAGCGCCACCGCAGCTCATCGCCTGGGCAGGGGACTCCTCCGCGGGTGTGTGTGTAGGCTAGCACTTCCACCTGGAAAAATTCAAAGTTATGTAAAACTGAAAGTTGGGGTTTTTTTCTGCTTAAAGTAATGCTTCTTTAAAACGATAAATATTTTCAATATCAATTGAATAAACTTTATAGAGGAGCAATTAATTGCACTCGGTTTGACATAAATACCACCTCTTCCCCACATTCTGGCTGAACCTCCTTATGTACATATGTCTGAAGAGTGATTAGTTTCAGTTAAGGGCCCGTACCTTTACAATTTACTGTTTTCCTGTTTGTTTTGTTTCAACAAAGTCTGTCTATGGTAACCTTCAGATTAAGTGGCTTTGCCTATAGTATTTCCTGAGTGGTGGTACATTTAAAAACAGGAGGGAGTAGTGGGTTGTTCTCACTTGAAAAGTGAGAAGAAGTTTGAATTGAAGTTAATGTTATTTAAGTGTTCATAAAATGATGATTACTAACATCCCTAATTAAAACAACAAACTGACTGTGGCATATCTGAAGAGTGCTGGTGCAGGTGTTTGGCATTGTTATTAGTCTTCACCATACTTTGTTTTCAGCATGTAATCTGTATGTCAAGCTTTAATCCATGTCCTGGGTTTTTGGTTTTTGTAGAGAGAGATGATGTGTTACAGGTATACAATACTATGTTTGATTCTACTTTTAACTGTAAAAGAACTGGTCTCACCATTTCCTACAGAAGTGCAGTATGTCCTAATTTATAGAATCTCAGCTTTGTTAGGTAATTGAACTTTGCAAATCAAATCTCTTATAAGAGAGATAAACTAATCTTATTTTCTGTTTGAAAAAAAGTTCTGTACAGGATTGCCAGAGTTGAATGTGGAAGGCAGGACTTTTTTTTTTTTTTAATCTCCCACAGTAAGTACACTGCAGCTAACTGCACAATAACTTCCTTTTGTTTCCCCTCCGATGATCCTTAGCTGTGCACTGGAGGAAGCACCTTTCACAAGCAATGTAGAATTCCTTTACTTTGCCCTTTAAGGCCGAGAAAAAAGATGCAAGTTGCAACAGTAATTTTTATTATTTGGACACTTGCTTGTTAGAGTATGTGAGCAAACATTTTTTCTGAAGTTACAAAGCGGTTGTTATGATGAAAGCATCAGTGCTAGAGTAGGCTCAAAACAGAGGTCTGATGATGGTAGGCTGTGCATTATGTTGTTAGAAGGAATTTATGTCTTCATCTGTTGTGTGAACTTGGGCAAATGACACTAGTTTTGCAGCAGAATGTTGTTCATGCCCAGCATTAGCTTTTTCTGATAATTCAAGGTAGTTCTCCTGTGATACTCTCTCTACTAACTCCTCAAACCTTACAGGCTATTATTTTGTTTTACATGAGAAAATGTTCAGGGACCCGAGCTGGCATGGAGGCCCCATTCTGTGAGGCACTATATAAATATGTGATAAGTAACAGTTTCTATATCAAAGAGCTGATAGATAAGGGAAAAGAAGGAAATAAGAGATAGGAATCTTGGAAGGAAAAGATTAAAAGCTTTGTGTGGTGGAAGTTGTCTTCAGTTCTGTTTTCTGCCAGAAAGTTGAGTTCCGATCCCATGCTTTAATGACAAAAGCCACATTATATGTATATACGTCAGAAAACTGAGGGGAGGGAAGGCTTAGGTGAAAGGTCACTTTATTTGAATTTGCAAATTTCCCATTTTCCAGGTCTCTCTTGTCTGTTTTCTGATTCTGCTGCCCTATCCGAGTTTGATAACTCGGCAAGCTAGAGTAAAAGAAAACCAAGCAAGTCCAACATCTGGGAAGTGTTTGCATTTTAAAACACTGGTGAATTGATTGGTGATCTGAATGTCTGCTGGCTGTCCTGGGTATGTAGGGTGTAGAATCACAGAAAACAGATTTGGAAGGCATCTTGAGATATCACCTTATCCAGCCCTATTACATGTATCCAGAGGTTACCTGGTATCTTGAAAAATATTTCACCAGAGGATCATGTACAACTTCAGTACAGTACTGAATGACTTGTTGGTGACATCCTCCTGTGGCAGAATGTTTATTGTATATATTGCTTACACTCTGTATCCGCCCTAGCTGCAGTTTCTCCTCTTCACATCCAAAGCAATTTAAAGGAGTAATTTTCTTCAAAAAAACTATGTTCTTTGGAATTAGAGCTTCGCTTCCTCCCTGTTTGCTCAAAGTGTGCTTGGTTGCAAGTGTTTTCTAAGAGTATGAAAAGAAAACAACTCTTCAGTCAGCGTGCTTGCTTGAGCCTGATAGGTGTGAGAATAGTTGGTGGAACAAGGTCCCTTTAAATTCTAATCCATAATATGTCACATACTACTCATCACCTTGTCCACTTAGCCGGGGAGTAAAGTGCAAGACATCCTCTTTAGCCCTTGGGAGGAGCTGAAGCTGCTGCATGTTATTTACAGCAGAAAAGCATGCAGTGGCTTGAACTGTCCCTTTGTTTCAGTATTTTGCCTTCCTGTGGAACCTCAGCATACAGTGCAACTCAGAGGTGAAAGAACTGTCTGCCCCATTAGACCACTTGTTCAGTTTCTGTCAAGGAACATAGCTCAAAGGAATACCAGGTGATGTTAGGGTAATATAAGGCACTTAAACAAGTACAAAGTGCACCTAGGTGCGTTTTGATTTCTTTGTGTTATTTGATTTTTGTCTTCAGTACTTCTCTAGGTGGTACTACTGCACGTACACCAAGAAACACTAAAGCCTTTTGTACTATGTAAGACTTTGTAATACATAAACCTGGTGCATGTTTATCTTTACCTTGCACAGTCCCTTAATTATGCTCTTATGTTTGATTTTTTTTCCTCTACTAAAGTTCTGACATGTCCTAGGGTCTCTGAAACAGAGTTATTGTGAAGAGAAACAGGCATGATAGCATTGCTAGACAAATAAGTCTTAATGCTTAAAAGCATATTCTGAAACCAGAATTTGAGGAATATGTGTATGTTTGCCTTGAAAATTCATTACTGCAAAGTATTTGCCATTCACTTGTAACAAGGAGGAGAAATTAATTGAAATACTAAAGCAAAACTAATCTAATAAGCAAGTGTGACTGAAATATTTGCAGCAAAGGATGGTAAATCGGATTTTCTAAAGCAGTTGATAAGATAAAAACTGGCAACATCTTTATCCCCCTGTGGGATGGCCATTCAAACAAACTGTGTGTGTTGTGAGTGTTGGGAAACTAAGTTAAGGGCAAATAACAAGATCCCTAGCTTCTATCATGTGGCAAAAGAAGATTAATTCAGTACAGTGCAGTTTACTGGATGTAATGTTTGGTTCCATTCCTTGAACTATTTGGATGCAGCTCAGGTTAGCAGCAATCAGTCTCTCATATCTAAAAATAAGGGTTATTAAACAATTGTAAAAATATCACATTTCTTATCAAATGCTTGTTTTGCCAATGGACTGACCTGTTCCTCTTTCACTGCCTGTTACAATCTTCCTCTTTTGTCATTTAAAATGCAGTGCGAACAAGAAGCTCTGCCAGTTTTTCCCCATTTAAAATACTGAATGGTTCCAGATATGTTCTGCTGTAAGCACAAGTGTGCCGAATCACAGATCTGCCTTGGGTTTCCAAGCTACATGGTTTACATCTGGTGAAGTTTAGGAACCTATGAATAAGCATGATGTAGTTTTTGGCGTGACAGACCCTAATGACATTTACATTGCAGTACCTAACCAAGCTTTTCAAAAAGCCCCTCTGTTTTTTCTTAATGTTGTTGGAAGGTACTGTTAGTATGTCAGTCCCAGGAGACTGAAGTTTGAAGGCCACAGAACAGGTATGCTGTGGGTTGTAGTAATATCTTCTCCCCTTCTTTTGTCCCACAGGGTACTGCAATGCTGTGGTTTGATGTGGTGGAAGTAGGTGATCTGCACGTGAAAAATCTAATCCTTGAATTATATGCCAACATAATCAACTGTAATGCAGTCCCTCTGTGCATGCTCATGGGGTAGTTATTCTTCTAGTGCTATCGGTTTTCACAAGCAAGGACTCAACTGGGAAGGTGTCTTCTCTTTATCTGGCTTAGCATTTGCAGGTTTTTTGTGTGTAGGGGAACACAAACATTTGGGAATAGCTGATGAGAAGGAGTAGGACCAGCCACCTTCCAACTTTGACGTTTATCAGACCCTATACTAATTTAACTATTCAGTTTGAAAATGATAGTTTCTGAGCCAAGTTAAAATTAGTATAAAGGTTTGTCTACATAGGGCGAGATCTGCCTGTAAGGTAGGAAGTTCTGTTTGTAGTCATCTGATCCTGATCTCTTCCTTGAAATAGGCAGCATGTGAGTACTAATTGTAGTGGTGTTTTTTCTGAAGTGCACTAAGATCACTAGCTTCTTTCTCACAGGGCACTGAACAATCATTAAATGCTAATGACTTTTGATTACTGTTGACCTTGGTCAATTTAGAATTAGTGACCTAGAGACAAAAACCACTGTATCTCATTACCAATTTCCTGAGCTATCTGATCTTTTCTTTATAAGTCAGTTTTGTAAGAGGCAGAGTAGAATTAAAGTTGACCCTGTCTTGGAAAAAGGATTGAATGCTTTCAGGTTTGCAATATCATGTTTAGAAATAAAATTAAAAAAAAGCCAACCACTAAGAAAGAACTTATTTTTTGACCCTACAGATTGTCAAGAGCAAAACTCAGTATAGAATGAAATGGATAAGCTAAAGTAGTAGTGATGGAGAAGAAATGCATAATTTGCCACTTGTGGATGAGTAGATAACCAGTTTTATCTCCTGTAACCTTGAATTTAATTTCTTATTTTGTATTTGCAGGTTTTATAATCTCAGAGTTCATTTATAATCCTTGTTTTTACTTTGAACTATCAAGAAGCAAATTAATCTTTATAGAATAAATTGCAAATTCTGCTTTGGGATATTTTGTACCTGCAGTGTCTGAACTATGACATTGGGGAATATGTCTCAGAAGGCTGGTAAAATGATATATTTCATGTTGTAATGAAGCATTTCAACATTATTTCTTTCCATATGCACAAAGAGAATATATATGTGATAATTCAATGTAACAGGATCAAATATGTTCTTCACTGTAGGTTGTTTAAACATAAAGCTTTCTTTATACAGTTGTGGCTTACGTGGACTGTCATTCATACAGCAAGCGTGGTATTGAAGTAATAATGAAAATTCCAGAGGATTTTAAACGTTTTTTTCTTTCTTGCCTCAATGCACTAGCTGTATTTATTTTGGTCTAGCTGGGAACAAAATCTTGAACTTTAAAAGCAAAACTCAACGATGTAGGGAATTTTTTTTTTGGTGTTACATTGGTGTGTTTTGGCCTTAAATATAAAATTATTGAGCCCCTTAAGTGGCATTAAATTGCAAACTCTGAGCAGCTAAGCTAAAAAGTAACAGGAAGAAAAATCAGTAGTGTACTTGGTGTAAGAACAGGTAAGCCAATTGAAGTCCACACAGAAGGATAGCAGATATTTATTCACAAGTAAACATATGGATAGATGTTGTTCTTAAATACAATGTCTTGTTTTGATTTCTTTCTCTCAAAAAGGATATTGCTGTAAAAAAAAGGGAGCAATGAAAATGATTGCAGATACAAAAAGGACAAATTAAAAAAATTAAGGCTGCTTTGGTAGGGAGAGAAGTACCATGCAGAGACACAGCATATATGCTAGCAAATAATACAAGAATGAAAGAGTAAAAGACATCTGACTACTCATTCTTTAAGCTTCTATTTTATGTAAATTTCTGTTTACCTGTTCACTGGGCTGCTTAGGGCTTTTTGCTTTTGTTTTCTTCAAAGCTTGAGGGGCATTTAGGAAAGAAATGTAGAAACTGTCTTAGTGGCCAGTTTATGCAGTGTTTAAATCCTCATGATTTAAACACTGAACAGTTAAGAATATTTGCCAACAAGTATGTAGCTAGTATAGCATAAGACCTATAGCAAAATAAAATTCAGCTATTTTGGGCTTGGGTTAAAAGCTTCGAGTGCTGGTTCAAGATGCAATTCTACTCTGATACTGTTCTGCTCTTTTGTAGTTCTTGGCTGTTCTGGGAAAGAAGTGCTCTCTGTTTTTTACCCTATATTCTGAATTCTCTGACGGTCTTTAAAATTTTGCCCATCTTTCTCCTTGCTTGTAGTTCCCCAGCCCCCCATAGAAGATGTTAACTTCCACGCCAGCTTTTCCATGCAACAAACAGAAGTGGATGCAATCTTGGTTGCTTTTCAGTGTTCAAAAACTTGTGAGAGAGGATGTGGGAAGATTTTGTCAACTAATGCATTTTTTCGCTTGAGGAAATAAAGAGTAGACCTATCAATCCCCTTTCCAAATGAGCACGTTTACAAACAGAAGGGTTGGAATGATGATTGGGAAGGATTCTTCCAAGTTGAATAAATAATTCATAGATAGTGGAACTAGGCTCCTCAGCTGTGTGGGCTGGGTTTGTTGAGTTTTTTGTTTGTTTATTTGTTTTTTGAACTTGTACATTCCATTTTTAATTGAGTGTTTAACAACTTCAATGAAAATTAGCAGTGGACAGGCAAATTTGTTAAACAGTAACATTGGGTGTGTATGTTGGTTAATCAAGATGTATCATCTGAAATTTGTTTCATTTTAAGGGGAAATACAGAATTTAAAGAATGCTAATAATGCATAGGCATAATAACTGCC
>VZTO01007757.1:1485-19364 GCA_013400615.1 Syrrhaptes paradoxus
ATCTTTCTGAACATAATGAGCAAGATTCTGATCTCATTTATAATCTTGTATGTCACAAAGGTACTCAGGTACCCCTCTTACAGATAAGAAGCTTGAGAATCAGATTAAATGCAGATAGTGTGGTATTAAAGTGTCTTAGTGAAGACAGGTTATACAATGCTGAAGAGGTGGTCTGGGATCCTGAAGGTCATCATCCAAATACCTGCCCATCACAGGCTCTTTATGACACTCATGTCACTGCACATGGGATCACTTCAGATTTGTGGCTTATGGTATAAACTGCTTGGATCCTATGTAGGAAGGGTAGACTTAACTATGAAAAACAGTTCCTGGGAATAAAAATGTTGCTGCCTTATCACTGCTGAGCTTGTTGGTTCTCTGTCAGGAAGCAGCAGGCAACGGTGTGAAAGGCTACACACTGCTTTCAGTTTTCTCTACCACTCTATTTTTTCCTTTGCTGATGCATTTCCATGCATCTCAGCTGCATACTCTGCAGCAACCCTCACTCCTGTCTGTGCCTAACTTCAATCCCACTTTTACCCACAGACAGCAAACAGCCTCTTCTGCAACTCCAAGTTGTTTGTACTCACCTAAATGTCTTATCAAATGCCCTTCAGCTTCCTTTTAGACTCAGTCCTTTTAAACTCAACAGTACTGCCTGCAACACCACTACTTGTACTCCAGTATTCACCATGCCTATTGCTTCATAAACCCCTCCACACAAGAGCGTCTCACGCTTTCTGACTGTTCATGGAAATAAGAATCTTGGACACATGCTTGCTGTGTACTCCTGAAGCAGCCTCTCTTCTCAATCCCTGTTTCTGGCTGCAGAAGCATGTCTTGCCCTTCTGAAAAGGTGCAGTGGAGAGGGGTATAATATGGGTATGAAAAAAGAGGAAATATCAGGAAAGGAATTGGAGAAGCAGAAGTACAGTTGTGTTCAGTAAAGATGTCTTCCAGCTATAATAACAATTCCCAGTTGCAGCTTGTTGTAACTTAAGTAACTACTCAAACATGTTAACTTTATCCTTTTGATAGCATCTAAGTCATCAGTAAATATTAAAGTAGCTTATTAAATAACGTTGCATACAGAGGTGCCTGAGATTTTCCATCATAATGAAGAAAAGGATGATAAAGATCTTTTCATTGCATGTTTCTTAGGGTATCCCGTACCCATATTATCCTGAGATAATGTGGCTCATTGTCTACGTAAAACATAATATTTAAATTCATATACGCAGTGCTTAGTGACAAGATGAAGTGCTTTAAACAGCCTGTCAAGCTTTCCCAACTCATCTGTTGATGGGGCAGGTGAAGCAGTTGAACTGTTTCAAAGCACTTGCAACTCATACAAAGTACTTGGGAAACGAAAGCTGGGTATTTCTGCTTATGTCTGAGTACAAATGTAGATAGGACACAAGTAGCAATAAGAATCTTGATGTATTTTGTCAGAAATGTTTTTAGAAAGATATAAAAATAAAATGGCTCTAACTCAGAATCAAAGTAGCAGTGTGATCGTTAACAGGAATCTGGTGGGGCTATGGTCTCTCACAAAAGTGGCTATGGCAGTCTGCTGAGAGTCAGGAGTCCTTTGATTTCCTTGCAGAATGCCAATGTGCAAAAGTCCTCTGTTTGTCTGATTTGCCTTCTATCTTTTGCCTGGATACAATAATTTTATTACAAATGTCTCAAGAAGAACCTAACAAGTTCTACCTTTACATACTAGCGCAATAGAAACTTGATACTGCTTACTACTGGAGTAAAAAAGCCTGATTACTGAAAATTGCTAGTTAAAAATGCTAACCCTTTTTTCACAGGTGCAGAAGGTAGGAAGGGGCTCGTCCACCTGTAATTACTTTGTTATATCTTGGCACTAGGAACAAATTAAAGTATCTTTCCGGTTGTCCTAATCTGAGCAAAAGAACAAATCCTCTCTTGTTCCACTCGTGGAAGCAGTGTTTTCCTGCTGTGACTGTATTGAGTAACGCTCAGATGGACCCAATCATCTGCTCTGCCATGTCTTTCCGGACATGGAGGCATATGCAATGTCTTATGTCTGTCCTTTGTGGTTCACACGTCAGTATCACAGCAGCCCTGAGTTTGGTACAGTGGTTCTGTGACATTTCAAAGAATAGTTTCAGAGTAACGTTTACATTTTCAAGCCACAAACTTGGCCAACTCAAGGATTCGAGAGGAGATTGATTTCTTTTTTGCTTCCTTTCAAATTAATCAGGAGTTTTTCTGTTGTATTTAGTTTGAACATAGTCATATCAATTGTGAGGGAACCTTTTTGAGACTCTTGTATGTAGTAAAATGTTTTGTTGGATTAACATCAGACACACTTTAATTGTGAAGGCTAAGGTGGTCTCAACCACAGATCATGCTTTTTTATACATATGGGACAATCCAGTGAGTTTTTCCATTTTGTGCTACTTTCCTTCTAACAGAAGCAATATCCTGTATGTATCAGGATCAAATACAAGTAGGACTTTGGGAAAGAATTTCCAGTTTGACCACTCATTAAAGAACTGAATGAGCTCATTCTGTACGTCAGCAACATTAGCTACACCCAGGAAGACATCTGGCTCTAGAATTATTTGCTAGGATATTAGTGGATCAAAACCATATAAAGGTTCTGAATGGAGCAAAACTTTTGGTGTGTTATATTTTGAAACCAAGGAGAATAGGATAGAACTGACTGTCAGGAAACTCTCATGGTTGTTCTTTTGGGCGTACCTGTTTATTAGTCACTATTCTAGCTAATATTTGATTATAAAGAGAAAGGAAAGTAAACATTTATGCATGTAATTTAGTCAGTTCTACACCAAAACATATTTAAGAAATCATTTTCCTCAGACCTTTTTTTATTCAATGGCACTTGAATATTAATGTGACAAAGTTGTTTCTGTGGGCTTACAGACAGGAAGATTATCTGAATTGATGTAGTGAAGAACACCTTGGGAAAATGACTGTCTTTGGATATTTTTTCTGCAGTCTGGAGACCCAGATAATGAAAATTATGGCAAATATCTATACTAGTTCATATATTTCTTAAGTTATGCTCATTTCCTAAAATACAATAATTTACACTTGTATTTTAATGTTTAACCTTAGATACCCTCTATTCTTCACAGCTGGGTAAGAATTGAATATGTGCAGAACATTATTCACCTCCCACTGAAATCAGTGGAGAGATTTCTATGGAGCTTCATACAAATTTTATTAATCCTTTAATAATGTATACTTTGATACTGATTGGATCCTTTCACATGGTGGCTTACTAAGGGGGTAAAATGCCTCCTGTATAATGCAGAATCCTGGAAACTGAATGACTGCATATCTACTGAAATGAATTATGATCTTGAACCATTGGTTATACATTAGCTAGAACATGATTGTCTCTGATTTTGATTTGTTCCTGGATCTTTCTTATGCCTTTACCTTATAGCACTGCCAGATGTGATTATACAACATTTTCCATGCTAAGACCCTCTTTCCAGTTGCTAAGACTTTGTCAAGCTTTTAATTGTTTAGTTGACGTTTTGCAGACTTTGGATCTATTTGTGACAAGTATTTGTGGAGGGAGGAGATGGAAATACTTCAGAATTATACGACTGTTCAGAATGCGTCAAGAGAATAAATTGTTTGATATATCATTTAACAAATCAATGTGTTGCAGCATAAGGGAATTTTGAGGGGATCTTGTCTCTGTTTAGAAAGAGTGCCTTGACAACTACACTGGAAAAGCAAAACACTGTTCATTAGAATTTACTGGAACTGAAGTTGTTCTTACAGCTGCTGATGCCATCCTGGGGTGTTTCATTTAGCTGAGAGAGATCCCAGTATTTCTATTGTGTGGTAAAGCATTTAATGGATGCCAAATCAAACTCTTGACCTTTCTGTAATTCATCAGAAAAGTAAACTAGATACAGGGAAACAGAATCAAACCTTTCTGATAAATATGTCATTGCTTTGCTAACGTATTGGAGGTTTTTCTCGCCCAACACTAACGTAAAACAAGAACAGTTGGTAAGTTGGTGTAGGTTTTAACCAGATGAGAACTACTTCTGCTTTGTTCATTAAGTGTAAGAATGACCACAATAGATGAGAGGAAATGTCCAGCCAACCCAATACCCGCTCTGTGGCAGTGGCCAACATAACATGTCAAAGAAAGAGCTAAGCAAGCACAAAGTGATAATTATGAAGAATACCCTCCTATACTCCACAAATATGTGTCTCAGGGATCCTGATGTGATGCCTCTGGATTCACTATCTCTGTGGCTTTGTTGTTGTTGTTGTTATTAAGTTGAAAGGGCATATGGATCATGGTTGCAGTCAGTATGGAGAAGAAATAAACCTAAAATAGAAGTTAAAAGACCTTGAAGACGGGTGAATTTAATTCTCTTCATGACTTTCTGTTGCAGCTCAGCTGTTGCCAGCAGATGAGCTTCCTCTTCACTGCCCCTTTTCTTTTTGCCCTTTGCTGTTGCTGCTACTAGACTGTGTGACAGCTTCCTCTTACAGAAGCCAAAGGGAGATGGAAAGCAGAGCACTGAGTGGGAGAGGGGGGAGAGAAAGAAAGTGGGACTTGGGGATCATAAAGGATGAATAGAAAGAAAGAGTGAGGAGACAGAATGCAGAGAGGTGTCAGAGGGAAGTGGATACAGATGAGTGAGGAAGTTGGCAATATGTGAGGTAGAAAGTGAAAAAATGAGTGGGATAATATTTGTACCTCCAGATCCTGGAGGTAAAGTAAATTAAACACAACTAAAGGTACTGGCTGGCCTTTGTGACTGAAAGAGTTAAACCACTGGGTATAAAGGATTCCTTACTGTACTGTTCTGGGCAAACCATGGAAAGGATGTCATGCTTCTGAATTTTATTTGTCTTGAAGGTGGTACTTGGACATCCTTGTATCTCAGAGTCTCCTTTAAATGACTTTGCTTGCTGGAGTTGAAGAAAAGTTTCTGTCCCTAGTCAGCTTTGATCCCTCCCCTCTGTTTGATGCTACTGTTCACTCCATGAACACTGTGACTACTGTCCTAAAACTAACAGAGCGGGGACCACACTACTACAGAAATAACTAGCAAAATCCCAGTTTCAAGCAGTTGTCTATTTCCTTTAAGCTTCATAAATAGCATAGGTAACCTTAGATGCCCATTACTGTTCTCTCTCTTCTCTCTTCCGTGTCTTTATATTACCTTTTATCTTTAAAAATTCTCACGTTTCATGTTTGTACAGCACAGCAGAGAGTAATTCTACGCCTCTCTACTACAAGCACCACCGCGGCTTAATAAATATCTAGACAAGTAATAATAGAACAATGCAGCGAGATGTAAACAAAATGAAACTAATCTAGTTTGGCAAACACATATGTGCTGTTTCAAAGAACTAATTCAGTCCATTCAGTATAATTCCTAGCACAGGGAAATCCTGGTCCATGTGAGTGGGGTTCTTAGCTGTTAGGGTAACACTAATGCCAAAGCAAGCATTTAATTCATTATGAAATGCATATGTTCTTAAACCACCTTTCTGAATAAGTATGTGGAATGGAACTGGGTATTAAGTGGAATTTGACTTTACAGTAATCCCAGTTGTTCCAGGAGAGCTATTTATGAGTTTAGAATTTCATAAATTCTCAAGAATGTTGCTGAGTTGACAGCTAAGAACCAGTACCCCACAACCCCAAAATGGAAATATTCTTAATGATGTGCAATCAGAAAACTAGAAAAAAAACCCCAAACAAACAACAGACAATGGAGGGGAAAAAAAGAGGGAGAGAGAGTAGGCAGAGTAGGATTGCTCTCTCCCTGCTGCTCGTTCCCTTTTATGAAGGACTGTTATTCATGCTGTTGCATGATTTTTACAGAAATATTTCAACCAAAACTCCCAGTCCTTGTTCTGCGTTCCAGTAGCTTTCACATAGCTTCCAAACAGTGTCCTGATTACTTACATTGATTGTTTCTTCAGAGACTACATTTCTGATGAGGATTTACTTTATCTACCAGCAATTATTTTACAAGGCTCTGATCTGTCAGCATGTGCATTGTGTTGGGGTAGAGCCAAGACCACACCTCAAGGACATTTTTAGGCACAATGCTGCAGGTAATACAACTCATCCACAATGGCAGTCTCTGTCTGACTGTTTGCTCTGTATGCATTCAGTTTCTGTGACGCCTGTTAAATATCTAAGCCTTTGTCAAAATGAATAAGAGATTTATTTGCAGGGATAAAATGACAACTGCTCTCAACCTTTGCAGAACTCAAGGGCAAAGCAGTTTTTCCAGTTAGAAGAAGGACTTCGTCCACTACCAGCAACTAATAGTGTCGCATGCATGGATATAAGTGGAGGACCCTGAAACAACCTACCATGAAACCAGATTCAGTAAAACAAGCAACAACCACCACGCTAAACACACCAATGTTAACACCAGAGGAACCCATCTTTCTGCAGGGAACAATCACTCAAGACCCAGGAGCATTTCTGGGATGTGTTTAGAGGTAAAATACTGACTGCTTGTTTAGAATTTGTCTACATGGTTGTTGCATATGTATGTACCTTATATGCAATGTAGAGACATGTAAATGTAACACTACAGTGTGCTCTACCTGAAGTGAAAAACCAACATTGCACCAGTACAGCTAGTGGGAGTGAGTCCTGCAAGTCCCTTTTACATCTAGCAACATAAATATATATATATTACTGTAGTAGTACAGATTGTTTAGAATGCCTATAGTGGAATAAAAGTATGTGGAGAAAGCAAGCCTTTAAACATATCGCTAAAATAATGCTGGATTTTTCTGGATGCAAATGTTTTCCTGATGCTGACTGTGGGCCAAATTCTGTCCTGACTGTGCAAATCCAGTCCTCCTGGCTTTAGCTGAATGGGCTAGGAGAGTAGGATTTGGCTGGATTTCACCACTTCCTCAGATATACTTATCTAAGAAATAGCTCTCTGATGGCAAAACATTTAGTCACCTTTTTTTGAAGCTGACTGTACCAAAAAGATTACCTATTTTTTTCTAATCATGCCAGCTGAGCCAATAAAACATTATCTCTACCTGCAAACCGTATGTTACCTATGACCTTCATTTGAGAGAGAGAACACTTTATAGACTTCAAAGAATAGTGCAAGTAGCTCTAGAATGATTACTGAAAATAAGAGGAAAAAAATTGATTGAAATAAAAAAAAAAAATAGACAATAAATCTGCATTTTCCCTGTAGATCCTTTCCCTTTTGGGATACTTGTGCACTAACCAAAGTACTCTTAACATGAGAGTGCGTATATATAAATGCAGATTGCCTAACACAGGAGAAATATCTGAGTCATGTCCTAGAGGAGACACAGCATTTTGGGAGAAAGGAGCAAAATAACATGTAGCCTCGAGCAAAACACTTTGTTTGCTGTTGTACCATACAAAAGTTTAAGTTTGACAAGACAGACCAATTATCTTCTACGCAACTGCTGACAGATTAATAAATCAAATACACAGCTGTGAAACTTCCTGTGTGATTCTGAAAGCAGATAGCTATATTTCCCGGAGACTAATAACATAGTTTCTTCAGAAAAGTGAAAGCTTCTGGATTTCTTTTAAAATATAAATACACATTATTATTAAAAATTAATATGCTTAAGCTATATATTTCAAAAGTTTAATAAAACATACATGTCAGCAAACAAAATGAAACAGTCAGTAGCCTATATCATATAACAGAAGAAATGCAATGTAATAATCAGTGCAAATATGCATTAAGCTGCATGATACAATGGATATTAAGAATGAAACAAAGAATAAATAACAAGACAGACATAGCCTCAAGAAATCTAAACAAAGCTAGAATTGCTCTTTTAGTAAGGTGACAAATGGGCTATCCTTGCGTACATTCTGCTGTTCCCTTGTAAGTGACCTGTTTGATCTCGACAGTCATCACTTTTACAGTCAGGATATCTGAGTTCATTGGTATGACACATCAGATTCTCAGCAGTGCCAGAACACGCTTTGGCACACCTTACAGAGAGGAATATGTACAGCTTTGAGCCTTTCTTATATTGCCCTGATTCAGCCCTTTGTCTAAACTAACAGAATCCTCAGCCTTGCCTGAAGGCCCTGTGAAGAGAGCAGAAAAGTAACCAGGCAGACACAGGAGAGCATCTGCTAAGGCACAGGGCTGGCTGTAAAATGCAGTACCTGTGCAACTTTGCTGTGTCAGACAACCGTGATCAACCAGCAAAATTTGCTGGTTGAAAAAGCAAAGAGGTTAGAAAAAGGATATGCTTTTAAAAAACAGCTGGAGATATTTTCCTCTCTTCTCTGTTAACCTTTAAAGAAGCTATAACAGTACAAAATCCCAGTGACGTTGGAAACTGGACTTTAAGCAGAACGGTGGGGCAGCTTGCTTTCTTCGCCTGTGTATAAATACTGTGTACTTACACCACCTGTATAAATACTGTGTGGTGTGTGCTTTGCCACAGAAGATGCAGGAGGGAGCCAGGGCATGGCTGTGCCCCGGCTGCAGGGCTGAGGGAGGCTGTCCCTCGGGGTGCAGCAGGGCCAGGGCAGCCCTGCGGGGGCCTGGGGGGTGCTGGGGGGCAGCTTGCCACCAGTGCTTCTCCCCCCCTTACATTTAATCTCATGTACAAGTTAACAGGTTACCTTGCTGAGGTGGATTAGTTGTTCTAGGGTGGAAAGCCTGTGATTTTGCTTGTGGTGCCTCGTTGCACAAGGGCAGGGGGTTGTTCTGGCCCAAACTCCTGTCAGGAAAAAAAAAATATGAAGGAACAGTTAAAAGAAAGGGGAGGAAAAAAGTCCCAGGCCTGGTTTTGGTTGCTCTGCCAGGAGCAGAAATGCAGCAAACTTGCCAAGTCCTCTCAGAATAAAGTTTCCTGAAGAGGCAGGAGTGCTGTGCTACAGGTACATACCTTGCTGCCTGTCTCCTGAGGGAATGGTGATGGCAATGACTTGTCACCCCTGGAGCTGCAGACACCCTGCGTGTGTGGTACAGGGTGCTGCCTGCCACCCCTCACCTGGGGGCTGCGCTGAGGTAAACTCTGCCCAGCAGCCCCTGCGAAGGGCTGTACCTTCCTCTGGGAGGTGGGTGACACCTCACATTTGGGAGGACATCATCCCTGGGAGCTTTACCCAGCCCTGGTGACAGCCAGGGAGCACGGCACACCTCAGGCCAGCCACCTGAGTACCTGAGGTACTGAGCTGCCGGCTGCCCAGGAGTGAGGCGTTTCCCGCCACTGGGGCCCCTGTCGGTTCAAGATGGCGTACCTGAAGGCCACCTGGGGAAAGGGGTCCTTTCTCTGTTGTGTTTCTCAACATTTCTCAGGAGGACACTCCTGGAGCTAAGTGAGTTTTGGGTTGGGTCCTGGGAAGGACACGATCCCCTTTTGCCCAGCCCCTCAAAGCTCCTGTGCTGCCACCTTTTTGCAGCATTATCTTCGATGGTGTGTGACAGCCATGCTGGTGTTTTGGGCGGGAAAAGCTCTCTGAGGGCAGTGGGTGGGTTGTTCTCTTTCCTCCCTCTTCAAATGTTCTTACATGATGGAGGAACAGGTTGTGGCACATTCAGATAAATTTGTTTCATCCCATGCTGTTTACTCTGAGCCTTGCAAAGGAGTTTTCAAAGAGACATGTGGGGCACAGTGTGGTTTGATTCTTTATTATTTAATGGTTTTTGTGACTAAATTATGTGTGAGAAATTATTCCTAATGCATTGCATTAGTTCTGTCTTTGACATAAGCTTTTAAAAAAACATAGTCACCAGGACTGAAGCAATTTGCTACTGGGTGGCTTTATTATGGACAGTTTCTGAATGTTTAGCTTGGCCACATCACCAGAGCAGATTAATCTAAAATAAAGTGAATTGACAACTTGAAAAAATAAACCTGCCTTTAGAAAGATGGCCCCTTTTTTATTGTTGCTATCTTAAATGCAAGAACGAACACAATCCCGATGCTCTGCTTTGTTTTTGTTTCCCAGCAGATGGAGGCCTGATGCTCCTGAAAGATTGCGGAACACCAGTGGGACCATACCAGAGTGAGGGAGCCAAGGTAGGAGAAAATCTCTTTCTCTCTCTGGTAACTTTTGTCTGTTTATTTATTTCTGACCCTTGTATGTTGCTCAAATGTGCTTCTTCAACTGCGTAAGTGAGGTGTGCTTATTCACGCACATGGGATGTTCTGTAATATTTTCAGTTGGGGTGGATGAACTGTAAAAAAGAGTCTCCAAGACATATTTGTAGTTTCCTGAAAGCCTTGGAGATTAGTCACAGTGCATATTTGTATTTTCCTCTGAGGTAAATTGAGATCCTGCTAATATCACGTCCACTGTAGTTACGTCACTGTAACGCTGACAGGTTTTCCTTTGTGTTAGCTTTGATAGCCTTGTGGTTTAGGATTGCTCTTTCATGTAAATTTCTGCTTCGGGAGTGGAAAAATGACTTATTTGATGCTGAGGCAGAAGCACTTAGGAGCATTGTGAGGTTTGCAGGAGTTGAGCAGAGCTGAGCTATTCTTTGCCCTGTCCCTGCAGCGTACTCTGAGCGTGGAGAGCTGAGAAGGGGTGGATTAGGGTAGATCATGTAGTCTTTTAATCAGCTGAAGTCTTCCTTGTGCCAAATAAGTGACTGATTATTTAAATCAATTTTACAGAGCAGTTGTGTAGGAGTTTAAGTATAAACAAAGGTTTGGCCTAGATTTTTCACTGAAATAAATCTTTGTATTTAACGTATAAAGGCAATTTGTAAGATCAAGTATTCCCATAAGGTGCACTTTTTTTATTGTGTTCCCTCTGCTACCTGGCTTTTTTGGTGATCACACAGAAGTCTCCTCTCTTTTCCCGGGTGTGATCCAGCAGTGGTGGTGCTGGTTTCACATAGATACAACTGAAGCCTTGGTCGCCCACTTCTATGGAAGAGTTTCCTTTCGTGGGTGGGTTCTTTCACTGGTGGAAAGGCGACATGAGTCTGTGTGGTCTGATGGCTGACTGAAGTTCATATGCTTTTTGGTGGCTTTCCTTTATTTTCCTCAAGCCAACTGTTCCTCTCACAAAGATAGTGACACAAAGAAATTCTTTGGGAAAGAATTTAAGAGCAGATCTAATAAATCAATGATAAGCTAACATGGTAAGTGGCTATTCTTTGGTTATGTAAAAAGACAGGGTTTGTGAATTTTCTGCTGAATGTTTGTATTCTGCTGGAAAGCTTTCTTCAGAGATGCCCTTTCTGCAGGACCTCCAGCTTGCTAGGCTGAAACAAAATTACAAGCTGCTCTGTTAATTTCTGGTTAGTAACTGCTCTGAATTAAGGAGCTATGTCTGTGAAACCTCTGGTGCTAAACATTTCAGACAGAAGAGAAAAGATAAATGGAAGGTAGGACTGTTGATGGGTTTGTCCCATATATACCTTTGCTGCTCTTTACACAAACACATACATATATAAAAATAAATCTAGTATCTATAAGGACATAATATATATTTACAGGGGCTAACAAACTTTTTTTTTCTTTTATGAAATCCCAGACTATACTGGAAATCTGAGAATGGTTTAGGTTGAAAAATCTCAACTGAGATTGAAAGGCTGGTTGTTGAAATACTCATCATTAAAATCCGGACTAGGATTACTGAGGGATGAATTATATTGATCCCATAGCTTCCTTGCTAAAGAAAAAGTGGTTTTACCCGTCTCTGTTAGATCAACTGTACTCTGACAACTTCTCTATTATGAATGTTATGCAGCTGCAGCTTGCCATGAGGATTCAGTATTGGTTTGTATTGTCTTCAGCCAACACAAATTTAGTGCAATTATAATGCTCATTTCCTGTAAAATAGCAGATATCTGAATAATGGATCTGAATTTCTATTAGAATGAGGTCATAAGGCACTAAAGCATTAATAGCAAAACAAATTATAGAACTGCATTCGGTAGAATAATCTTGTTCTTCAGAATACAGAGCAATCACCATCTAATGCAAAAAAGAAAGTTGTTTCTGCTGGGGCAGGACATCATTCCATGGCAGTGTTTAGTATGCCTTTTCCATAGATCCTCTAACACCTATTGTCATGTTGCGTCTGCCAGTTCTCCTGTTGTGGCTGTGTTACAGTTAGCAGTCCTGTGCCTCAGAAGTTGTAACATTGAACAATGTGATAAAGCTCAGTTTTGGCCCCAAACTTCCATAGAGTTCAGCTCAAATGGAATGAGAGATTTTGACTGGTTCCTTTATGAGCGAGGGACCAGCTGCAGAGCCCACATCTAATAGTCTCCAAAACTTACACCAGTTCCAAATTTGCCTTGGAATCAGGCTCCCCTCAAATATTTCTGGGTTTGGTTTTGTTTTGTTTTTTTTTTAATTCAGTTAAAACCAGTAACAGCCACAGGGATATCCTTGTGGTTAGACAGGTGCAAGTGCAGAAGAAATAATTTAGTTTCAGGATTGGCAGCTAGAGTCATGCAGTTGTCTACAGCATTTTGTGAGCCTTAGTGCACGAGATGTCTATAATTGCTTATGTTTAAAGGCTCCATTTTTTACTGCCTGGACAGCCTTTGCTTTCTTAAAACAAGGGGAGGCAAAAGTGGGATTTTATTTGCATGCACAGCTGTGTCAGCAGGAGAGCGGTTAGGAGACAAGAGTAAGTTTCTGTCTATTTAGAAGATTTTAACTATGTGAATAATTGTTAGGAACAACAATTATTGTAACAACACAAGCATTTGCTGGTTCCTTATAACCAAACTGTAGTTATAAATAAGAGTTATAATGAATGCTTAAAGAAATCAAGACTCAAGAAGGAAGATAGCAAAAAAAAAAGTGACAGTCATGAACACTGCATCATTTGCAAAAATGTTCTTTCTGTGCATTTATGATTGCTTCATTATTGCATTAATAATATTCAAGCAGAACTGGTTTCCTGTTCTATTTTAAAACTCTGTTTTAATTTGGCTGGTTGCAACAGAGCTGCCCTTTTATGCAATGGTAGAACAAAACCTATTGAAGGGGAAGAAAGCTTCCTCCTTTGATCTGGGTTTTGCTATTAACAAGTGTGGTTTTCATTTTTGAGTTGTCTTTTATCAGCCCTTCTCCTGGGTGTAACACAACCCTTTTCAAGCCATAAACACCACTGGTGGCCGTAATGTATGCATCTGGTCGTGATGACTCAGAGCAGATTGGGGGAGACAGATAACAACACAATAGCTGAGGGCTATCTTGTGCATTTGGTTCAACAATTGAGGGTTAGCTGACCATGAACCAGCTGAAAGATGCCTAGTATGCAAATATTACTATAGGTCAGTCATCTTATTCCATAAATATTGGACAGCCCAGGGTCCATTGAGCTCTCCTGCACGACAGTGGGCTGCATGCCAGGATGTCCCCTTGAGTAGGGACACCTCTCAAAGGTTACTCCTCAAGGCTGAGAAATTCCTTGCCATAACATATTCTTGGTAAGTGATTAACAGCATGCGAAAGTATGAAATCTTAGCTAAGTGGTATAAATGATTGATTGCGCATATATAATCCTTTAGACGTAAACTGTTGACTAAGTCTAGGACTAGGGTTATATCCAGCTGCACCTAGGCACCTCTCTGAGAAGAAGTTTAGAGAGCATGGGAGTCCTTTCTGAACCTCGTGACTCGACAGGAGGGTCTCCATGACAGTTTTATCTGATGCTNTATGTTACTTATAAATACAAAGCATAGCTGAAAAATTATTGTTAGCGGTTTGTTATTTACACTTCAGAGTTTTAGCATGTTATGTGGAAAAGGGGGAAAAAATAAGCTGGTCATGCAGTAATTAGGCTACATAATGTGAGTTATGAGTGGGGAGCACATGTACGAATGCCCAAGAGAGAACTGATGACAGTCAATGTTGAAATTCAGCCTGAAACCTTTGAATGTTTTTTGTACAGCTGGAGTAAGTTCTGTCCTAAGTAGAATGATTTCTCTGCTGCAGTGTATTTGTGTTCCAAAGATGATCAGATTAAAAAAAAAAAATAAGTATAAACAAGTCTTGGTATGTTTATATGGAATGGATGCCCGTAGATTCAAGAGCAAGTTAAGTGCAAAGTTAATCCTCATGGTTTGCAAGTAAGGCAATAGTTATGTGGCTCATTTTGAAATGCCTTGAAAGAAACATTTTTACAGGAAACCTTTTCATACAGGCTTGTAAACCGTGAACATCGAGCCCTCTAGTGTTAGCGTTGGTGAATTATCTACAGTACATAGAATACATGAATTATCTACAGTAGCATAGTTCAGTGTGACCAGCACAGTATTCTGACTTGTGTCAATAAAGAGCTGCCAAGCCAATCACTTTCTTCCACCTAGTTGTTTATTGACTTCATTATTTATCTGTGGTTTAAAAAAATTGATGATATATTTTTGAGAGATATAACTGATCTAATTCATCCCAATGTTTAGAAAGGTTTAATTTGGAGCTATTCTGCCATCTGTGTCAGCAATAATTCAGAGGAAAGATAGGTCCTGTGTAAAGGAAAATTTAGCAAGCCTCTAAGGCTGGTCTGCTACATCCACTGCAGCTCTGTTTGTAATTTGCCCTGTGTTTTGTGAGTACCTGCAGGTCCTTAGTCTTGCTCTTCGTGCCCGAAGCATGTTGTCCCTTGTTCTCCTTTTGAATTGAGGGTTCCCATTTGCTCTTTCCTAGCACTGAGACTGTATCTGTGATACAGATCCTTCCTTCTCCAAGGCAGCACCTCCAGTACGTCCTCAGCCATAGGTTCTGCATGCCTCCATGGTTTGCCTTGGTTTATGTTTCCCTTTGTTGTTTCCTTGCCCCCTTGGCCAGGACCAAAGTCTGTCTGTTCTTTCACTTCTCTTCCTTTTTTTCTTCTTATGCCACCAAACTCTAGGCTGGTTTTGGCCTTTGCTGTCCCTGCCGTTATCACCTCTCAGTCTTCCTTGTTGACACATATTATGTTTCTGTCATTCCCTTCTTCCTCAGCATTTTAGTTTTTTCCCTTTCAGTGAGTTGTATGAAGTAGCTGGTGGCACACACTTCATACACACAGTTTTCCGGGTAAGAGAGTAGCTGCTGGGATGCTGAGATGCAGGCTTTGCATGATAAAACAACTAATGATCTTGAAGCAACATGCAGCGTATCTGTTATTTCAGTGGGCTGACTGTGGACAAAGAGATGTTATGGACCAAAGAAGTGCATAATAATTTATTTTATGTTATAGACAATCTCTTTTTCCCTTCTGCAGAATGTGTGAGAGAAGAATAATTTCCTAGCTTGCCTGGGAAGGCCAGAGAACCTGTCACTCATGGAACCAGTCGTGAATTCAGTAGTGGTGCTGCATTGAGAAGGGTGGGTTAGGTGGACAGGAGGGAACAGAGCAGTATGCCACCTGGGGCCTCACTGGGAAGTAGAAGAGCCTAAGGACTGGAAAAAACAGTGAAGTAACAATTTGCCAAGAGGAAATTGGGAAGAGGTAGGGATTTTTGCCAGCAGGAAGTATGACTTTACTAGTGATACTCAGGGAGAACTCAGCGCTCACCTATGGGTGGGGGAGTATATGGGTTGTATTAGTCTGTAAAAGAAAAATGGGTGAGAAAGAAACGTGCAGAAAGCCTATGTTGTTACCCTGTTACTCTTTCTACTGAGGTGTCCAAATTGTAGGCTAGGAGAAAGGTAGTCACCTTTAATTTTTTACTGTTCCCTGTACAGATCATAGAGCAGTCATTTGTAAATTGTGTAAAACATGTTGCTTGGTGTTATACAACTTACAGTCAGATCTGTGATGGCTGGTTTGAATTAGTGTAACTAAAGCTGCACAGTAACTTGTCAAAACTTGTAGACTTATAACAGTGCAGTTTCAGGTTTGAGATCTATGTACATTGCAGTGGGCTCTAAGATATGAGAATAACTGGTTTGGAATACTTTGAATAGTTTCTGTCTGTCAGGTAAAGAACTTTCAGAGCTATAGAATTTGCACAAACTCAAAGATGCATGTGCTTACTCAAAGCACACTAATTGATAGCATCTGAAGTGATGTGCTTGGAACACTTTCAGTATTTATTTTTGAGTGCCTTTCATTCCAAGCAGCATTAAAGCCCTATAGGGAGTTAGGTGCCACAGTCGAGACTGACATTTGACCTGGAGCTGTTGAAAAATGGCTGTAGTAGCATGGGAAGCAAATATTTTATGGGGCCAGCAACTCTCATGTGAGTGATTCAGTGAAAAGTCAAAGGAGACACACTGTAAAATGCTTAAAATTTATTCATCTTCCTTATTTTTTTTCATAAGGAATAAAAATAAAACAATATTCCAAAACAAAATAGAAGAAGAAAATATACCACACCCAGATAACAGGACTAGGACTAAGAAATGGGTTAACAATTCTGAAAGAAATGACCCAATAAATCAATTTTCCAAAAACAAAATAAATAGCAGTGGTTCAACTTTTAAAAGCTTCCTAGGAAAGAATTTACATTATTATTATTATAATTATTATTATTATTATTATTATTATTAACTTTTGTTACAAAAATCCTTCATATGCCCCTGTTGGCAAAAAAAATATACATATACTTCTTCTGTAAACAGTTAACCACAAACAAAAAAAATTCCATATTTTCATATAGTTACTATGCTGATGGTGTTATGTAAACAAGGAGTAGTGTGCAGCAGCTTCTCATGATAGGATTTCTTTCTTTTTCTCATGAGAATATATAGAGAAATTTGTCCATCATAAATTGTTCAAAATATTGAAGTTTACCATTTTGAGAAGGTATGGCTTTCTGCAGTCTTAGTTTTCCTTAACACAAAAAGAAAAATAAAGAAACAGAGAGGTACAGTTTTCCTTGGGTTTTGTTTGTTTATTTTCTGGAGTTTAGGTTGGGTTTTGATTTGTCTCAATGAACTGGAATGAAAATGTTATAAAAAAGGTCAGTCTATGTCAATGCAAATATTAGATATTGTCAAGTGTTTACAGTATGCTACCACAGGCAGGCTTCAAGCCAGAAAAGAATGTTGTTCTCAAAATAGTCTGTGTGCAAGTGTAAATCCAGCTCTCAGTTTTAAGGTACAGTGCTTCCCAGGAGACAAACTAAGAGAAAATGTCAAAATTACCTTATGCTGTACCTTTCAAGGTGCAAAAGAAAAGACATGAAAAACAATGGGAGATATGTTGGTAATGAGAACTGAAATAATGTAGACAGAAATATTGAGTTTGTATGCAGAAAATATCATCTGTTCATCCAAAATTTTAGCTGCTTTTGACACTTTTGTATTTTTCAAAGTTTTGTTTTAGTCTTATGTTCAACCCTTGTTTGACTTCTTCTTTCTAGTTTGACTTATAGACATTCAGTTGCTCCTGAAAGGCTGTTTTCTGTTTCGTTGCCTGTTGGATGCCAGCTTGGGGGATGCACTCAGCAGTCACACAGCTGCATTTCTCCACATAGGTGTATGAGTGATCAAGATAGGTTCCATCACTGCATGTCAGAGTCACCGTTCTTTGGCTGGTCTTGATTTCCTGACAACACGAACATTTATGTTCCATCGTGTTCGCTTCTGCAGAATATCTGATTGCAAAACCAACAAAAGAGAAAGATTCAGAAATTATGTGAGAAATACCACTGCCCCTCCCACCCATTACGAAATATAACCAGAAGTTGTGTGCTTGCATGTGGGACTATTGCTTAATATTACCATTTTTACAATATTGTAGTGAAATATGAGTAAGTTGCTCTTAATTGTAAAAATGGATGGATCTAGCTCTTCATTAAGATCCAGAAAAAGTAACATAATTAATCTGGATTACATATTAAACCAGTCCAAAATGAGAGAATAGAGAGAAAAAAATAACCTCACTTTTATATGGGTAAAATCAAAACTCAGGTCTATCCACTATGACACTGCAC